>PVIW01010768.1:0-41952 GCA_004026585.1 Noctilio leporinus
GATGACTAGCGATGTTGAGCATTCTTTCATATGCCTCTGGGCCCTTTGTATATCTTCCTCAGTGAGTTGTCTGTTCAGGTCCTTTGCCCATTTTTTAATTGGGCTGTCTGTCTCCCTGGTGTTGAGTCGCATTAGTTCTTTATATATTTTGGAGATCAGACCCTTGTCTGAGGTATCATTGGCAATTATGTTTTCCCAATTGTATGGTTGTCTTTTACCTGCGTTCCAGCTACGGACCTGGCTGGAGACCTGGCTGGGAATCGAACCAGTGACCTTTGGGTTTGCAGGCCAGCGCCTGTCTACTGAGCCACCAGCCAGGCCTGCCTGGTATTTTTCATAGATATCTTTTCTATTCATCTTTTTATTTTTTTAAGTTTTTTTTTTTTTAAAGGTTTAATTTTAGAGAGAGGGGAAAGGAGGAAGAAAGAGAGGGAGAGAAACATCAGTATGAGAGAGAAACATTGATTAGTTGCCTCTCGTATGCACTGAACCTGCAACCCAGGTAGGTGCCCTGATATATCAAATCCACTGCCTTTAGCTTTGTTGGCATGATGCTCAAAACAGCTGAGCCACGCTGGTCAGAGCCCAATTCAACCTTTTTTTTTTTTTTTTTTTTTAAGATTTTATTTATTATTTTCAGAGAGAGAGAGAGAGAGAGAGAGAGAGAGAGAGAGAGAGAGATAGAGAGAGATCAATGCATGGTTGTTTTTCACCTGCCTCCAGCCCAGACCTGGCTTGCCAACCTGGTTATGTGCCCTGGCTGGGAATTGAACCAGTGACCTTTGGGTTCGAAGGCCAGTGCCTTAGCCACTGTGCTATCAGCCAGGGCCCTAATTCAGCTTTGATTGAAGGACTGTACATGCATTTAGTTATCAGGATTTTATCCTGTCCATAGTCTCTTTTAACCTTGAGCAATTCTTTAATCTCTTTTCATCTTCAATGTCTTTTTGTCTATCATAGCATGGACATTCTTAGAGTGTTCAGGTTAGTTTTTTTGCAGAATGTCTTTTTTTTTTTTAAGATTTTATTTATTATTTTTAGAGAGAGGGATAGGGAGAGAGGCAGAGAGGGAGAGAGGCAGAAAGGGAGCGAGGCATCATCTGCTTCCAGCCACGGACAGGGCTGGAGAACTGGCTTGCAACCTGGCCTGGTCATGTGCCCTGGCTGGGGAATCGAACCAGTGACCCTTGGGTTCGCTGGCCAGCACCTTATCCACTGTGCCACCAGCCAGGGTTGCAGAATGTCTTTTAATTTGGATTTGTATGATTGCTTCCTGTTGATTAGATTCAGGTTAAACATTTTTGGCAGAATTAATTAGGTTAATAGTTGATTAGTGAAGCTAGAAAACACATGGGATCAGTATTCAGTTTTGCATTCCATTGTGTTGTTTAACCTGTAAACACTATAGAAATTGAGAGAAGAGGGAAACTCAGTAAGACCTGTAGTAACTGGGGAAGACTTTGGCAATGGACAGAATTTGATGTGGTTGGAATATGGTTAGATAAGTTGCTGTTTAGGCTCCCCACCCCATTTTTAAGGTTATATACATGAAAAGTGAATTTGCTCTTCAGAGTTTAGAGCTCGGTATTTTCCGTGGTGTTTGTACCATTTGGAAGCTGATAGTTTGGAGCACTTGCTTTGGCTTCGGACAGACCTATAGACAACCCAGGCATGTGCCCTGACTGAGAATCAAACCAGTGACTCCTTGGTTCACAGGTTGGTGCTCAATCCACTGAGCCACACCAGCCAGGGTTAATAATTATATTAAATGTGATTGTGATGCTCACAGTGAAATATTACATAAGTATTTTAATTAAAATATTTGAATGACTTTGGATGGGGCAACACTGTAATTCTGCCATGTACTTCACTGGAATATTTATTTCTGTTACCTGCATAAGGTGCTGGAATTTGCCACTGCTGGATAACTGAGGGCATGGAAATGGGAAAGGTTTGGCTTATGCAGAGAAAAGTGGGAAGACTGGCTTGATTATTTTAGAGTGTACACTGGAATAGTGGGAAGTAAGGTTGAATAAATGAGTTGAAGCCATATAATATAGGACTTGGAAAATTAGGTCAAAGAATTTAGATGTGATGCTTAGGCAGAAGAAAATCATGGCAGGTATTTTGTTAGGAGAAATACACTTGGAAATGAGAGTGGTGTGGAGCCTCCTAAAGAAGGACCTTTCCTGCCTCTTAGACCAGACTCCTAATAGGGCAGGACCTTTTAAGTGCAGACCAGGGGTGGGTGTGGTTTGTCAGTCTTGACATAGGAGACCAGAACTTCTGCCCCAGTGGCTCTTCCTGCTTTGCTACTGACTCACCCCTTGACGGGCTATGTGTCTTCCTTTCTGGTTGCTGTCTGATTGACAGAATGCTGGCTCTGCCAGGGATGATGTGAGGCTGAGCCGACAAACGGTGGGTGGAATGGGGGAATGAACAAGCATTCCTGTTTCTGCCCCGTCCCTGGGTAAAGGCTAATTCTAAGCCAGACTGCCAGGAATCACTGTTGTTCCAGGCCTGAGGAAGCTGTCCGCCAAGAGGTAAGTCAAGATGGTTCCTGCCCTCTCTACTTTCAGCTTTTTCTTGAACAGAAGCCCTACTTTTTGTTTCCTGTTCCAGGTTCTTCATAGTAACCTTCTTTGAATTACTTGAAGGAAATAAATGGGTTACTACTACAGGAGGTACACTGAGAGGTTTAATAAACATTTTCCTAGCTTTGAGGGGAATTTCCAAAGGTTTCACTGATCCCTACTCTGAAGTAGATTATGCTGAGCTCTTGTGAGCCAGACTAAACAATGGTTAAGGGTGACTGCTGAAAGGTTCTGGTCATAAGCCATTATTTCTTAGCTACTGGGTTTCAGAACCATTCTTGGTATGTTTTAGTGCCCCCAAGTGATCTTCTTTTCCTTGGAGAGAAAGCATTGAGGAACAAGGAATGGCGTTAGTGGTTGGGGTTGTATGGATCAGGATATGTTTGTAAATTATGCTGGGAGTCAGGTGACTAGGTTTCTAGTCCTGTTACTAACCAGCTGTGTAACCAGAGACAAATAGCTTAACCTCAGTTGCGTTGAGTTTTCTCATGTAAAGATAAAGAGTTTGGATTATATGATTTAGAAAATTTCTTCCATAGCCAAAATTTATAAATATGTAATGTGATTATAAAATAACATTATTAATAGTTTATTTTTAACACATGTGACATATATTGCACATATCTTGTCCCTTTCATTGTAATTGTGGGGCAATTATAATATTTATAAGTTTGTCTCCTTTAAAGTAGTTATGTTCTCAACCTTCTCAATTTTTACATTTATTCTGGTGACACCAATGCTTAGAACATTTTTGGCTTCTAAGCCAATCTTTTGAATATTCTCGAAAGTTAACAGATTGTCACTCTTGTTCGGTGGATTCAGTTTTTGGAAATAGTCAGAAGATACTGTGAGAGTCAAGCAAGGCAATACCGTTTTTGGCGAGTGGGGTATGACAATTTTTATTTTATTTTTATTATGTTATAGTTGTCCCATTTTTACCCCCATTGCTGGTATGACAGTTTTTGTGTTTGTCTCACATGGGGTAGATTTAAAAGGCAGTTCCCAAAGGAGTGTTTAGTAAATACCAGGTTGGCCACAGAGTTTGTTTGTTTTTTCCATAAGATGTCTCTAGTAATGATTAGTTGTCTTTAAATTTTTTAAAACAACATTGTTAGATTGCATTGTGACAGCTGTCGTATTAACTACATTCAAAAAAAACCCATCAAAATTGGTGAATTTTTGTGTAGCCATTTTAATGTTGAAGATGGAAGAAAAGCAATATTTTCAGCATATTATGCTTTATTATTTCAAGAAAGGTAAAAATACAACTGAAATGCAAAGAAAGGTTTGTGCAGTGTATGGAAAAGGTGCTGTGACTGATTAAATGTGTCAAAAGTGGTTTCCGAAGTTTTGTGCTGGAGATTTCTTGTTGGATGATGCTCCATGGTCAGGTAGGCCTGTTGAAGTTGGCAGCGATCAAATCAAAACATTAATTGAGATCAATCAGTGTTGTACCATATGGGAAAATAGCCAACATACTCAAAATATCCCAAAGTTATTGGTGAAAATGAAAATGTGTTTTTTTTATTTTATGGAAAAAAAATCACATGAACTTTTTGGCAGTCCCAATATTTCTGGCAATGGTAATATTGTTAGAAAAGCTAAATTACTTCCTAAAGAGAATATTTTGATTGGTTTTCATTTGATTTAATAATATTGGAAATGTTTGTTTTAAAAGGTGTCAGTCTAGTATATCCATCGTGTATATGTTTATCTAGGATAAGGTGACTAGATAGTAGAGAAAATTAGTTTTTATCATGGTAGTCCTTCAAATCCCAAGTATGTTGTGGGCCAAGAAAGGGTTGAAGTGTAGCTGAGAAGCCATTGAAATCTCATCTCCAGGATACTCATGGCCTCAAGTTCCTAAGGCTGCAGCGTGCCACATTCCATCATGGATTATTTCTGGGTGATGTGGCCGGAAGCAGATGGTTTGGTAGCTCTTCTTTTGTGGGATAAATGATTTACCATGTCACGTGATTGATTTTGTTTATTTAGTTAGCAGTTTAGGTTTGAAAAAGGATGGGGATATGTGGCGTAGTGGGGAAGGGGAGTCACAGCAAAGAGGCTTTCATGAATGCATTTTTTTAAGGGATAAAATGTGTTTTTATTACACTGAAAAATTATGACCACTAATAATCATGCTTTTGGCTTAATCCTGCTGCATTAAGAACATTAACAATAATTTACATACAACAAATAGTTTCCTAAACACAAGAGATGAATTACTTTATATACATATTTTAAATACATTATGTATTTATTATTCAAAAATAACCTTGAACATTTTTAAGCAGTTCAAATGCATTTAAATTAGGCTAATTATAGGCCCTGCTTGAGTGGCTTAGTGGATTGATTGCTAGCCTGTGAACCAGAGTTGCTGGTTCAATTCTTGGTTAGGGCACATGCCTGGGATGGGGGCACATGAGAAGCAACCACACGTTAATGTTTCTTTCCCTCTCTTTCACCCTTCCCCCTTCTAAAAATAAGTAACTAAAATTTGTAAAAATAAATAAATATTAAAAATAAATTAGGCTAATTGTTGTACCCTGAATCTGTTCCTGGAAATGGTGGTTTGTTGATAACTAGTCAGTAAAATAAGGTGTTAGCCTGATCACAGATTCTTCTAAGTCACTATATGATCATTTGTAATTCTTGGTCTAGACCTTGTTTTCCTTGTTTTATACTGAAAAAATTAGATACGAGGAGTTCTTGATTTGAAAACAGGTAGGCCTAATGAGGTTTGATGTGGAGAAGTATCCATTTGTTCTAAGCTGCTTGACTGTTAAACTAGGGGCAGGAGTGGAAATCCTTTTTAGCACCTAAATTATAGTGACTACTGTCTACTTGCAGCCATAGCTCAGTGATCAAACAATAACTAGCTATTTAATGAGAAGCAGGCACTGAGAGCTTTCTCCTGAGAAACAATCACAGGATGTGCTGGTCCTGAAAGAAGTAATTCCCTAAGAGGACCTATTGTTTGAAGGAGGTGGGGGTGAATTTCATCAAAATGGACAGTGTGGATATTGTTTATTTTATTTTATTTTATTTTAAAATTTTGTTGTTGTATTACATCCATCCCCTTTTTGCTCCCCTCTGTCCCCCTCCCCACCCACCCATTCCCCCCAAAGTCAATCCCACCTGTTGTCCATGTCCATGGTTCCTTTATACTAGGTTCTTGGATATTGTGATTTAGAAGATGTAGAGACTTTGTTCTCTGCTGTTAATTTTAAGCCTTTCTTTAAAAGGGATTCTCTTAATGATTAGTGCAGTGGAATTCATTTAGAGAAAAAACCCCACATAACTACATAATTAGAAGTTAAATGCCCAAAAGCAGAGCCAGTTGCTAGATAGACAAAGGGGCCTAATCAGATGCTTTTCAATACTTAGATCCTACAGTGAACCCAGCTAAAGAATATGCTGCTTATACACCTTGTTAGGCATTAGGCTGGAAGATTTGGGCCCCAAGCAGAGGAGGAGGTGACAAATATACCTCTTAATCTCCCCATTTCTCTTCTATCCCTCAGTGCTGTTTAGTATTATTTAGGATTGTGTAAACCCAAGTCAGCTTGCCAGTCTTCTTGAAGTGGCAGATCCATGACAGTTTCTGCTGGTAACTCATGTTAGGTATGTGGCTTTAAATTTGAGGGATTGTTCTTTTTGATAATTGGTTTTACTGACTACCTCACTGAAAGAATTCAATAGATTAGGTCCAGATGGCTCTAATTCAGTCCCACAGCATTATTTAGTACCTACTTACTGTGTGCTGAGTGCTGGAGTGCAGCTGATAGGTAAATAAGATGGTTTCTGCTTCCAGAAGCCTAGTCAAGTGAAACATGTATGCAGCTAGCATCGACCCAAAGAGAAATGAAATAAAGTGTGTAGAGGAACAAGCAATATGGAAACATATAGAGGAAAAACAGCAATTCTTGAAATGGGAACAAAGAGCTGAAGGGAGAAGGCATTTGAATCAGGTTATAAAGGCTGGATAGGAAGTAATCCAGTAGGTTTAGAAGAAAGGGCATTTTGGAGGAGGTCACAGCATGGACAAAGGGATAGCAGCTGGAAAATTTCTGGTATATTTGGGAAAAGTGTTCTTGAAATAGAAGATATTTTAGAGGAATGAACTGGAGATAAAGCTGGAAAAGAAGTTTGATGGTTGATCTTAAAGAAGAATTTTAAGTGTCATGCCAAAGGATTTGAATTTTATTCTGTATGAAGTTAGCTGTTGAATATTTTTGATGTAAGGAATAACATAACCCGATCAATCAATGTTACTTAGGTCTTATTCTTTTTTTTTTTTTTTTAAGTGTAAGGTCTTAGATTTCAGGAGGTTCTGGTTCTTAGAGTATAAGGTTTTTAAGCATCTCATGTTTGGGCATTTGATTCCTCAGTTGCATTTACTGCAAAAGCAAGAGGGCAGGAAGTGGTCAATTATAATCTTTTAGACTGAGTTTCCTCACCCCTCCATATACATTATGTACAGTTTAAAAAAATTATTTAATGATTTTAGAGAGAGTGAAAACACATTGATTTGTTGTTCCACTTACCTATGTATTCATTGGTTGACTCCTGTATGTGCTTTGGGGATGGAACCCATAACCTTGGCATATTGGAATGATGTTCTAACAAACTGAGCTACCCAACCAGGTCATGTATAGTCCTCTTGACTATACATGCGACTATACAATGCATATATAGTCGCATGCTTGCAACTGCTAATTCTTTGAGGATAAAATTTATCACGGGGTGAACTTCTGATTATACAGCAGAAACCAAAAAATATTTTTGAACCTGATTGGAAAAATAGTGTTATTCATTGCAAGACATAGGAAAAATACAGAAAAGTATAAGCAAGAAAATTAAATCTACCCATAACCCTACTGTTGGGAGAAAATCAATTATTCCCATTTTAGTATTTAATTTTAATATTTTGCGTATCTATGCCAATTTCTATTTGGCATAATGTAGATCATTCATTAACTATAATTTTGTATTCTACATTTTTCCCATTTCTCATTAAGTTCACATATAATATTTATAATGTTGCCAAAACTCTTTATAAATATTTCTAATGCCTACATAATAGCCTATCATGTAGGATTTTTATAGTGCTTTCAGTTTTTTCTATTTTAAACAATTAAATTTTTATACAGATTATATATAACAAATCAGTCCCCTGTAAATTCACCCTTTATTCTAATCCTGTTCTGCATAGGTAACGGTATTTTTTAATATTCTTAAATTAACTATTAAGTATATTTGCAAAAATGCATATATTTTTGTCATTATTTTTAGTTATTATATAAGTGGATTGCTGGGTCAAACAATGTGAATTATTTTTTTTTTTTTCTGATCATATATCATGGTATAGTTTAGAAAACATGAAAAATAAGATTTTGAGGAAGAAAGTAAAAATGATCCATAATTCCACAACTCAGAAATAAACATTGGTGTATTTCTTTACAAATATACACACATATTTATACTCACAAGTATGTAGGGGTGTATATCATACACGCATTGGTATATGTTTTTTAAAAAATTAATTGGATTCATACCATATTAAAGTTTTATATCTTGCTTTTTAAATTCAGTATTTCTTGGGTATTTTTCCATGTCATTAAATTATTTTTAAAACTATCCTCACCCAGGATATGTTCATTGATTTTAGGGAGAGGAAGGGAGAGAGGGAAAAGGAGAGAAAGAGAGAGAGAAGAGGGAGAAAGAGAAATATTGATCTGTTGCCGCCAACTGAGGATTGAACCCACAACCTAGCTTTGTGGCCTGACTAGGAATTGAACTCGAAACCTTTTTGTGTATGGGACCATGTTCCAACCATTTGAGCTAACTGACTGGAGCACTAGTTAAAATATTTTTAATAATTGTATAAGGTTTTATCATGTGGCTGGCTATATCATAATTAATTTGAATTAATTGTTAGCTATTTAGTTTTCTCCAGTTTTTCATAACTATAAATAATTCTATTTGTATATACCTTTGTTTATATTTCAGATTATTTTCTAAACTTTAATGCTATGAATAAAATTATTTGTTCAAAGAACATGGACTTTATTTTCTAGCAGTCCCACTTATAAAATTTTTGGTAAAATATATTTATGTAACAAAACTTACCATTTTAACCATTTTTAAGTGTTGAATTTACAGTTTCATTTAAATTCATAATTAAGTGTACAATTCAGTGGCATTAACTATATTCACAATTACACAATTGTGTAATCATCACCACTATCTATTTCCAGGACATTTTCATCACCCCAAACAAACTACCCAGTAAACAATAACTCCCAATCCTCTCTCCCTGAGCCCCTGGAACTCTCAATTCTCCTTCTGTCTCTATGGATTTAGCCATTCTAGATACCTCATAAGTGAAAATTTACAACTTTTATCCTTTTGTGTCTATCATATTTCACTTAGAGTGTTTGAATCTGAACTTTCTTTTTCAGACTGAAACAATTTTATTTTTAACTGTATTTTATTGATTATGCTGTTAACAGTTGTACCAATTTTCTTTTTCCCTTCCTCCTTTCCCCCCTTCTTTGGTCCCTTCCTCCTAATTTTCCCTTTTCCTCCAACAGTCCCATACCCCTTCGTTCATGTAACTGGATCATGCACCTAAGTTCTTTGGCTTCATCCTTTCCTATACTATTCTTAGTATCTTCCAGTCTATTTTGTACCTACCAAATGATTTCCATACCTATGATTCTGTTCCTTTTCTGGTTATTTGCTTAATTTGTTTTTATTTTGTAGATTCTGTTATTGATAGTTGTAAATTTATTGTTATTTTAATGTTCATAGTTTTAATCTTCTTTTTAAAAAGTCCTTTTAGCATTTCATATAATAATAGCTTGGTGATGATGAACTTCTTTAGTTTTACTTTGTCTTGGAAGCACTTTATCTGCCCTTCCATTCTAAATAATAGTTTTGCTGGATAGGGTAATCTTGATTGTAGGTCCTTGCTTTTCATCACTTTGAATCATCACTTCTTGCCAGTCTCTTCTTGCCCTCTCTTTTGGGGCATACTTCTCTATCTCCTCAATCTGACAGGCTCCTGTGTTTGCTTGTGTCTTAGGTGGAGGCGTGTACCAGTTATGTTGTAAGGGGTGGAGCCTTACGTATTCAGTCTGTGCTGGGCGACCCCTTTCACCATGTCGTGGTGCTCTGTGTGGGGGAGGGAGGGGTCTGAGAGGGAACAATGCTGTTTGCTGGTACTTTTCCAGGTACTTTTCCTGCTTCCCTCTAGCTGTTGTCCTGGTGATGGTTCTTGGAGTGGGTGGGTCTGTGAACATTCTAGGGCTGTGGGTGCCCTCTAAAGAAATGGACTCTGCTAAGAGACTGGCAGTTTCTTAGTCGTCCCAACCCCCACTGGTCCCAACCATCCCATGCTGGAACCGTGAGCTTCTGAGCTTCGTGGTCTGATCTGGGGCTGGGATTGCTCTCCAGGTGTCCCCTCCCAACTTACAATGTGTGACTTTGCTTTCAGTTTGCAGGCCCCAGCCAGTGCCATCACATGGCATCCTCTCTGCCCTAGTTCTGTCCCTTCTACCTGTCTAGATAAGTATTACTTCTTTTTTATCTTTGTTTGTGTGACTTCCATGCACTTTGATTTTCTGGTAGTTCTGGCTATTTTTAGTTTTGAGGTAGTTGCATCCCTTCTTATGGTTGTGGAGGGAAATGAAGTGTGTCTACCTATACCTCCATCTTGGAGGTTCTTGACAAGTATTGCCAAATTTCTTTCCAGAGAACCACTTAAATAATGGCTGCTTACTTATTCTTTCTTGATTAATTTCTCATTCAAAATATGACACTGAATTATGTTTCCTGGAGAGTATGATAGCTTCTTTGGTGTTACTATATGAAATCAACATTTAGGAGATGATGGAAGGAGAAAGTGGTGAGAATAGGAGTGTGTCTACTGGTATGAAGCCCTATTTACTAAAATGACCTTTGGAAATTAAAGGAAAAAGAGAAGCTACCCTCAATTTCCCACTTATAAAATGTGGATGATGGCACCTTCCCTCTCTGCCCCACAATAACTTAATGGCCCTAAAATTCCCATTAGGAATTACTTATTTTTATGGCAAGGATCCTCAAAAGGGTAGGCTCTAGAGGGGAAAATTGGCTTTCCTTTCTCACAAAGGTCAGGGCCCTGTCTCCTAGCAGTTTGTTAGACATACTAGAAATATTCTCCCGCTCCATAATGAACCTTTTTTATCCAAGAAAAAGGGAGAAAGAGACACTTGTCATTGTGGGTGGGTCGGGGAGGGAGGTTGTTTGGCAGCAGACTTAATAAATTTTAATTATTGGTATATGTAGTTGAAATACATGCAGAAATACTAGTTTGTATGTTAGAGGAGGTGTGTGCCAGCATTATTGGTATAGCATTCTTTGTCATGACAAAACACTGAACAACCTAAATGTTCTGGCATAGCAAAATGGGAAAATAAAATTGTGGCACAGTCTTACTATGGCGTTTTTCTTGAGCTTTTAAAAGGATGAGGAGTCTATTACATACTTGTATGGAATATTGGGAATTTTTAAATGAAAAAGGCAAGTTGCAGAACAAAACAGTATGATTATTGGTATGTAGAACACACATTCTGTCTCTACATACATACATGTATGTATATATAATTGTGTATACATGCTTAGGAAAAGTCTGAAAAGTTACACGACAGATTAATAGTGATTACCTCTGAGGAGTGGAGTGCCTTTGGCAAATGTTGGTTAAGGTTTGATGTATAAGGAGTTTTGCATTTTACTCTGTATATTTCTGTGTTATATTCATAGCAATAATGTATTCTTTCTCTTTTCCCACTTTGACTATCTGATGGGCCTATCTCCACTTGCCTGGGTCAGGAGTGTGACAAAGTAGGATTAATTCTGCAAGCCAGCTCTGCCCACATCATCTGAGTTGGAGCAGCTGTTGAGACCAGAACAAGGAGCACAGCATATATGGGGGTGAGTGGGTGAGCGATGTGTGCAGATGGCTGGAAGAGGGAGCTAAGACAGGCCAATTCTAATTTACCAACACTATCACATGTCATGTCTTTTTTTTTTTTTTTTTAATTTTGTTTATCATTTCCAGAGAGAGAGGAAGGGAGAGAAACATCAATGTATGGTTGCCTTTCACCTGCCTTCAACTACAGAGCTGACAGGAGACCTGGCTTGCAACCTGGTTATGTGCCCTGGCTGAGGAATCGAACCAGCGACCTCTGGGTTTGCAGGCCGGCGCCTTATCCACCGTGCCACCAGCCAGGGCTTTTATTTTTTATTTTTTAATTATTAATTTATTTTCAGAGAGAGGGAGGAGCATCTGTATGTGAAAGAAACATCCATTGGTTGCCTCTCACATACCCCCAACCAGGAGCCTGACCACAACCTAGGCATGTGTCCCAGTTGGGAATCAAACAGGTGACCTTTCGGCTTTTAGGTCCAAGCTCAGTCCACTGAGCCACACCAGCCAGGGCCACATGTTACATCTTAACATTCTTCAAATTGCTTTGCCCTTCATTATTACACTGGGCCCTGAGGAGAATTCCGTGAGCAAATGAGGTAGGGATGCTGATAGGAAAAGAAGCAATCAAGACATGGGACAAAAAAAAAAGACATGGGCCAATAAGGAAAGTATGTGTGTAGAAATAAGTGGGATTTTTTTTTTTTTTTTAATTTTAGAAAGAAACATATACAAGGATATTTATTATAGCATTGTTTGAAATGGTAACATTGAAAATAGTCATGTTCATCAATAGGAAAATAATGTGAACACATTATGGTTTATTCACTATATGGACTGTTGTTATGCAGTTTATTTTATTTATTTTTTTCATATGTATTGAGTTCCTGGGAAGTTTACTTTAAAATTATTTATGGCCCTGGCTGGTGTGGCTCAGTGGATTGAATGCTGGCCTGTGAACTGAAAGGTGGCTGGTTCCATTCCCAGTCAGGGCATATGCCTGGGTTGCGGGGCAGATCCCCAGTTGGGGGCGTATGAGAAGCAACCAACCCATGTATCACTCACATATTGATGTTTCTCTCCTTTTCTTTCTTTCTTTCTTTCTTTCTTTCTTTCTTTCTTTTTTTAAGATTTTTTAATTTATTATTTCCAGAGAGAGGGGGAAAGGAGAGAGGCAGAGAGGGAGAGAGACATCAATGTATGGTTGCCTTTCACCTGCCTCCAGCTACAGACCTGGCTGGAGACCTGGCTTGCAACCTGGTTATGTGCCCTGGCTGGGAATCGAACCAGCGACCTTTGGGTTCGCAGGCCAGCACCTTATCCACTGAGCCACCAGCCAGGGCTTCTTTCTTTTTTCCTTTCCTTCTCTCTAAAAAAACAAATAAAGTCTTAAAAACATATATAAAGCCCTAAGTAGACATACAATATTATTAATATCAGTAAACTAAAAATTTTCTAACCTTCACATTTTTTTCTTTTTTACAATTTTATTTACTTGTTTTTGGCGAGAGAGAAAGGGAAGGGAGAAAGAGAGAAAGAAACATTAATGTGTGGTTGCCTCTCACATGCACCCAATTGAGACCCCGGTGTACAACACAGACATGTGCCCTGACCGGTAACTGAACTGGTGACCCCTGGTTCACAGGCCAGTGCTCAATCCACTGAGCCACACCAGCTAGGTCTTTAACCTTAACATTTTTACTACAACCCTTTAGACCATCATATCTATGAGGAAATTTATCACGAACAAAAAAAATTATTGAAGGCCAACAATGTAACTATAACAATAATTATTAACAATGAACAGTAAGAAAGATGACTGTACACTTGACTGTCATGATTTCATCTGAATTTTGACTAATTGACTCACAAGTGTCCCAGTTTGCATAATAAATGACATGATTATTTTGTCGTTGGTTTGATTCCCAGCCAGGGCACATAACCAGTTTGCAAGCCAGGTCTCCAGCCAGGTCTATAGCTGGAGGCAAGTGAAAGGCAACCACATTGATGTTTCTCTATCTCTCCCTTCTCATCTCTAAAAGTAATAAATAAAATCTTTAAAAATAAATAAATAGCCCTGGCTGGCAGCACAGTGGATAAGGGACTGGCCTGTGAACCCAGAGATTGCTGGTTTGATTCCTAACCAGGGCACATAACCAGGTTGCAAGCCAGGTCTCCAGCCAGGCCTATAACTAGAGTCAGGTGAAAGGCAACCATACATTGATGGCTGTCTGCCTCTCTGCCTCTCTCCCTCCCCCTCTCTCTGGAAATAATAAATAAAATCTTTAAATAAATTAAATAAAATAAATTACATGATTACTTTAATAATATTTTTTATTTTTGTTTTTACCTTTGAATGATAATATATTTGAATCCATCCTGAGTTTTCTTGGACAGATCTAATTTCAGTGAATCTTATGGGTCTGTGATAATTTAAATGGCTGCTTCAAATAAAACTTTTTGCTATAGATCCTACCCTGGTTTATGAAATATTGTGTAATTTTAAGCATTTGTTAATTGGCTAAAATGACTCTCCTGGTTTTTTGTTTTTTTTTTTTCTCCAGATTTTTTAAAAATAAATTTTTAAAGAGAGGGGAAAGAAGGGAGAAAGAGGGGGAGAAACATCATCAATGTGTGGGGTTGGCTCTTGTGTGCCCGTAACTGGGGACCTGGCCTGCAACCCAGGCATGTGTCCTGACTAGAAATCAAACCAGTGACCCTTTTGTTCACAGGCTGGTGCTCAATCCACCGAGCCACACCAGCCAGTGCTGACTGTTCTATTTTTGAAGCAAAGTAAAATTCATTAGAATTTAGCGAGGATCAGGATATTAAGATTTACTTGGCAATAGCTTTCCTAGGCATAATTGCATCTGGTAGCAGCTACAGCTGAAATTTCAAACACAATTCATGTTATCATACTTTTTTAAAAGTACGAGTTTGAGGGACTTCGGTAAAGATGATGCTGTGCAGTACTCGAATCCTCCCACAACCACATCAAAAATATAAACTAAACTTCAGAAAAACAATCTTTCAGAACCGCCTGAAATCTAGCTGAATGGAAGTCCTGTAACTAGAAATTTAAAGAAGACAACACATTGAGACTGGTTAGAGGGGCAGCGATATTGAATAGGCTGGTCCCCCACCTGTTGTGGTAGTATAAAATTGGGAGGCAGTGGAGGTACCCCTGAGGAGCAAGGGGTCCCCCACACAGGACACTTCAGCCCAGGGTTCCAGTGTCAGGAAGACAAGTTCCCATAACTTTCGGCTGTAAAAACCAGCAGGGAATGTGGCTGAGTGATACAAAGGGCTTCTGAAGTCTCAGGCAGTTCCTCTTAATGGGGCCATGCACAGAATAACTGGGACTCACTCCCTCTGAGCTCCAGCACTAGGGCAGCAGCTTGAAAGTGACCAGGGACATATGGGGAGGAACCGAATTATCTGTTATCAGGGCAAGGCTGACAGGGCAGCTTTCTGCCATATGAAAGTGTTAGCAGAGGCCATTGTTCCTTTCCTGAGGAGCCCCCACGACTGAGCCGAAAGGTGGGCATCATGTCTGAGTCTCTATCAACTTGGCTCACCCTGTACGTCCAACGCTGAGGATTCCCTGAGATTTTGCCCCATCCAACTTCTGGGCCCATCCAAGCTGTTTCCAGTGGTTTTTCCATACAATTGGCCTCTTGCCTCATGCTTCAGACTTGCCTAAAATCTTTAAAACAAGCAGCATCTGGCCTCTGCATACCCCCAACCTCATGCTTAGTGGCCCCAGGCCCAGCATTATGGCAGCCTGCCTTGGTTCACAGCTTGGCCTCCCCTGGCCACCTCCAAGCCCACCACAAGTAGCAGCTATTTGAAGATTGCTACAACCCTGTCACCTACACAACCAAAACATTCAAGGGGTGGACTTTGTGAGCACCAAACCTCCACTGAAGCATGTGCTGCTCTATAGACTCCTGTGCAGCAGCTTCTCTGCTGTCACAGCCGGTCCTTGTAGCCGATTGGCCGGGAGGTTAATCCTGCCCAGGTATACCAACAGCAGTCAAGGCTCAACTTCAACAGGACAGTGCACACAACCCACACACAGGCGCACTTGGAGTGCCCAGCTTGGCTAAGTGGGAAGGCTTGTGTCCCTAGGCCCTGTAGGACACTTAACTATATAAGGCCACTCTACCTAATACATAGAAATAAACATAAGGAAGCAGTCAAATGCAGAGATAAAGAAATAGGTTCCAAATGAAAGAACAGGAGAAATCTCCAGAAAAAGACTAAATGAAATGGAGGCAAGCAAACATCCAGGTATAGAGTTCAAAACAATGGTTGTTGTAAGGGTGGGCAAGGTACTTAGAGGGAACTTCAGCATGAAGGAGGACATGGAAACCATACAAAATAACCAGTCAGAAATGAAGTATATGCTAATTGCAATGAAGAATAATTTATAAGGAATCAATAGTTAGAGTAAATGACACTGATAATTAAATCAGCAATTTGGAATATAAAACACCCAATCAGAATGACAAAATGAAGATAGTGTAAAGAACCTCTGGAATAACTTGAAGCGTATAAACATTCATATCTGGGAGTGCCAGAAGAAGAGAGGGAGCAAGGAATTGAAAACCTGTTTGAAAAAGTGATGGTAAGCTTCCCTTACCTGATGAAGGAAATAGACGTATAAGTCTAGGAAGTGCAGAGTGTCCCAAACAAGATGCACCCAAGGAGGCTCATACCAGGACACATTATAATTGAAATGTAAAAGGTTAATGGTAAAGAGATTCTTAAAGGTAGCAAGAGAAAAAGCAATTAGTTACCTATAAGGCAGCTCCCATAAGACTGTCAACTGATTTCTCAACAAAAACATTGCAGGCCAGAAGGGAGTGGCAAGAAATATTCAAAGTGTTGAAAAGCAAGAACCTACAGCCAAGATTACCCTCCCCAGCAAGGCTATCAGTTAGAATTGAAAGACAGATAAAGAGCTTCCCAGACAAGTTCACCACCACCAAACCAGGATTACATGAAATTTTAACGATCTTCTTTAAGCAGAAGGAAAAAGAAAAAAGGATTAAAAATACAAAAAATAATAATAAATACATATCAACAATTAACTCTGAAAATCAAAATAAACAACAGGAACAGTCATAGATACAGAGAACAGTTGCCAGATGCCAAATAGGAGGGGGTTGGGGGAATGGGTGAAAAAGGCGAAGGGATTTAGACGTACAAACACTGTAGGTAGTTACAAAATAGTCATGGGGATGTAAAGTACAGTATAGGAAATATAGTCAATAAGATTCTAATAACTGATGACAGATGGGTATGAGATTTATTGGGATGATCACTTAATATGTTTTATAATGTCTGATCATTGGTGCATACACTTGAAACTAATAATGTATGTAAACTAATTGAAAAATAATTGATTTAAAATAAAAATATGAGTTAGAATTTTATTGACATACAGGAGGATATTCATGATAAATTATTGAGAAAAACAAGGTGCAGAGCAATATTAATTGTAAACTTAGTTTTTTCTATGTAGAAGACAATAAAAACCTTAAATATATACAAATATATTTGTGCTTATGTTTTTTGAGATATGGGAAAATTTGTTAATATTTCTAATTTTGTGAAAGGACTGAATAAAGTAAACATGTAAATCTTCTCTTGGATTGAGGAGAGGCACCTGGTTAGTGCAAAGAGAACCAGGAGTCAGAAAACTAAGTATGTAGTTCTCAATTTCTTGATGTGTGAGCTTTAGTTTAATGAACTAAGCTCATTTAACAACTATTATACAAAGGCCCCAGAGAAAACTGAAATGAAGAGTTTTAATAGGAAACAGTGATCTCCAAGGTTTTTTTAGTCCTAATACTCCATGAGTCTATGACCCACAATTGAGATTTTAACATTGTACAGTGGTAGCTTGGTACTTGTCATAAATTTGTTCTGGAACTGGAGATGAGTGCTGAAATTGACAAGTGCTAAACAATGAAGCAGTTTCTCTTTTGGGGTGGCATTGTGACTCGTGCAAGTTCTAGAAAGTGCGACAAGTCCCAAGCAAATGCTGAAACACTTTTTTTTTTCTTGTCAAAATGCATCAAGTATAGGGTTTGACAAATTCTGAAGCAAGTGAGTACCAAGGTATGAGTATTTCTTTTTAAAATAGTTTTTTTTTTTTTTTTTTTTTTTTAATTTAAGATTTTATTTATGCATTTTTTAGAGAAAAGAGAAGGGAGGGAGAAAGAGGGTGAGAAACATCAATGTGTGGTTGCCTTTGGCCCACAACCCAGGTATGTGCCCTGACCGGAAATTGAACCTCTACCCCTCAGTTTGAAGGCCAACGCTCAATCCACTGAGCCATACTGGCCAGGGCATATTAAAAATATTTTAAGCCCTAGCTGGTAGCACAGTGGATAAGGTGCTGGCCTGTGAACCCAAAGGTTGCTGGTTCAATTCCCAGCCAGGGTACATACTGAGGTTGCAAGCCATGTCTCCAGCCAGGCCTGTGGCTGGAGGCAGGTGAAAGGCAACCATATATTGATGTCTCTCTCCCTCTCTGCCTCTCTTTCTTCCCCTCTCTCTAAAAATAATTAAAAAATTAAATTAAAAAAATTTTTTTTTAGCCCTGGCTGGTGGCTCAGTGGATAGATGCCAGCCCTTGAACCCAAAGGTTGCTGGTTCGATTGCCAGCCAGAGGCAGGTGAAATGCATCCATACTTGGATGTTTCTCCCCGGCTCTGCCTTCCCCCGTTCCCCTCTCTCTAAAAATAATTAAATACTTGAAAAAAAAAACAAAAAACACCATTTTAACACATTGAAATTAGGATACATTTTATAATCAGTGGTATCTTTCCATTGTCATTGGCCATTTTTCTCACATTTTTATTATCTCTGAAATTTAGATCTTATTGGTGATATAGAATAGTTCCACTTTTCAGTGTCCCACCCCTTTCATGAATAATTATCTTGGTTCCTTCCTGGGCTTCCCTTGCTCCTAACCCCTCCGATTCACTCACATCACTAAGATATTCTGGATAGGAGAAGCGAGTATGCAAGGATTTTGTGCATCTGTAATTGGTAGGTGTCTTATTGCAACTGCTGCTTGAGAAGTTACGTAAATATACATGTAACCTTGAGGTATCCAATTCAGTGGTCCTGAAATTTTATCAGTTTTTATCTTAACTTTGCCTGGTGTTTACTTTTTTAAAGTATACATATAGAAAAGTGCATGAATTGATATATAGGTCATAACTTTCCACAAAGTAAACACACCTCTGTAACTAGTACTGTATCAAGAAACAGAGTCCCAATAGGCCCTTTCCAGTCATTATCCCGTTAGCATTTTTTTTTTTTTAATGCAGTGAAAGTATACATGGTAACTCTGTTGGTTCATAAGTGGGTGGTTCATGGTTATTGTTGAGTGAGTCTTCTGGAAAGAGCTCTATCTTTGGAGCCAGATCAGAATTGCATCGCAGTTCTATTGCTTGTTTAGGTGTGTGACCTTAAGTAAGGTATCTCAGAACTTCATTCCTTTTTGATAAAATGAAAACAGTGTCTACCTTCAAAGTTGTGAGTTCATGTGAAATACTGTAGATGGGAAGCATTGTCAGCGGTAAAAAGTTATACATGAATGCTTGTCTTTTTTTGTGAGGGAGGTAGAATCCCAAGCATGAAAATGATGTGAACTTGAAGCAAGGTTGGAAAATTAAGTTTGTCTGATCCCCAAACCCATTCTCTTAACTCATCTGTATTGCCTCCTTTATTATTATTATTTTTTTGTTAACATTGGTGTGATCATTGTCTTTCCATTGAATTATCTCCAAATAGAAATAATATAAAGGACCTAAAAGGAATCCTCAGATATCTGGGATTCCTCCCTCTCTTTCTCTTTATTTTATTTTGCTTTTCTATTTTTAGAGAAAGGGGACGAGAGGGGAGAGAAACATTAATGTGTGGTTTCCTCTCGCACACCCAACTGGGGACGTGGCTTATTATCTGGGCATGTGCCCTGATTGGGAATTAAACCGGTGACCTTTTGGTTCACAGGCCAGTGCTCAGTCCACTGAGCCACACCAGCCAGTGCTGATTTATTTTTTTAATGCTGAGTGTCCTCTGGAGTTGTGCAAGGCAGAAAGGCTCTGGCAGGTTAACAAATTTCAATAGCAGGTAACTACACCATCTCTTTATAGGCCTAATAAGCAAGCATGATCCTAACATGGACCATTTTCTGATTAGTCACACTGTTCCAAATGTGACCCAAATATCTCTAGTTCCAAGTCATTTTTCACCAGTTATTGGATTTTCCTAATTGTGTATCCAATAGATGCCTCATGTCTAAAACCAAATTCTCAGACTGCCTGCAGTATAATATGATGATTTAGATTGTGGACTTTGGCGTGAGACAGAGCTAGATTTCTATCTTAATTCTGTTATTTATTATTATTATTTTAAAGATTTTATTTATTATTTCCAGAGAGAGGGGAAGGGAAAGAGGCAGAGAGGAAGAGAGACATCAATGTATGGTTGCCTTTCACTTGCCTCCAGCTATGGACCTGGCTAGAGACCTGGCTTGCAACCTGGTTTTGTGCCCTGGCTGGGAATTGAACCAGCGACCTTTGAGTTCGCAAGCGCCTGGCACCTTATCCACTGTGCTACCAGCCAGGGCCTTATTTATTTTATTTTTTAAAGATTTTTTATTTATTTATTTTTTAGAGGGAAGAGAAGGGAGAGAGAGAAAGAGGGTGAGAAACATCAATGTGTGGTTGCCTCTGGCCTGCAACCCAGGCATGTGTCCTGAGTGGGAATCTAACCATGACCCTTTGGTTCACAGGCTGGCGCTCAATCCACTGAGCCACACTGGCCAGGACTACTTATTAAACTCATGACCTTGGACAGGCTGTTCAACATCTTGAAACCTCTTCTATAAAAGATGGTATTAGTAGTATGCCTGAGAGGGTTGATACTAGTACTCAAGGAATTAGGTTACTATTTTTCACACAAGTTAATCTACCCATTCACTTAAGCTAGGAAATTTAGAGGTACTTCTAGAATTTTCCTTTTCTTATTCTTATAATTGGTTATCAGGGCCTGTCACAAGTAAATGTCAGCCGTTGCTTTCTCTTTTTTATCACCGCCTTATTTGAGACATACATCACAACTTGCTTGGGACAAACAATAGGTTTGTACTGCATTCTACAAAGCTTAGTAGAACTGCAGAAGTGACTCAGGAACCATTCATTGGTTGCTTCTTGTATATGCCCTGACTGGGGATTGAACCTGCAACCTTGGCATTGAGGCCAACGCTCTGACCAATTGAGCTACCTGGCTAGTGCAAAGAGGGTTCACTTTTAAAATATAACTTGGAGCCTTGGCTGCAAGTGGATTGAGTGCTGGCCTGCAAACCAAAGGGTTGCTGGTTTGATTCCCAGTCAGGGAACATGCCTGGGTTGTGGGCCAGGTCCCCAGTTGGGGGCATGTGAGAGGCAACCACACATTGATAATTTCCCTCTCTTTCTCCCTCCCTTCTTCTCTCTTTAAAAATCAATAAGTAAAAATTTAAAATAAAATATAACTTGGGCCCTGGCTGTTGGCTCAGTGCTGGCCTGCGAATCCAAAGGTCGCTGGTTTGATTCCCAGCCAGGGCACATAATCGGGTTGCAAGCCAGATCTCCAGCCAGGTACCTAGCTGGAGGCAGGTGAAATGCAACCATACATTGATGTTTCTTTCCCTTTCTGCCCTCTTCCTTCTGCTGTCTCTGAAAATACATATATATATGTAAACACACACACATAAAACTTGGACCTTTCATTTAATCAAAAATATTTATCAAATACCTTCTATGTGCCAAGCATTGTCCTAAATTCTAAAAGCTGAGATACGAAGGATAAATTAGAATTAACTAGGTGAAGAGGTAGGACAAAAGAAAGCTGTTAGAAGAAAGAGCATGGAAGACTAGACCATATATGGATATAACTTTCTGCAAATACACTTTCAACTTCTAATAGCAGCTAGCTGTTATCTTTGTACCAGGTATTGTGCTTACAGTTTATAAATGCAGTTTTTTTCTTAATTCCTTATAATGACCCTATGAGAAAGTACTATTATTGTTCCCATTTTACAGATGGGGAAACTGGGAACACAGAGGTTAAGTAACTTGCCCAAGGTTACACAGCTAGTAAGCTAAAGAGGCAGGATTTTAATTAGGCAGTCTAACTCCAGACCCCTGTTCTTAGCCATAATGCTACATTATGTTCCCCTTGTTTCTTGCCATTCTAGCTTGAACTTCATACACACTAGAATATACCAGTAGACCTCATCTATGTTACTTCTCTTTATTCCCTCCCTTTAGATACCTTATTTCCTCTCACCTACAGCATAAATCTGAAATCCTTAGCATGATATAAGTGCCTCAGAATTTAGTACTACTTATCCTCATCATCTACTACACCTTCCTAAAATTACATGCTGTTGCTCAAATGTAATTAGCCCTATCTTTGCATATACTGTTCTCCCTGCTTATAATGCTCTTTTGTACTTCTAGTGAAACCCCACTTACCTTTCTGAAGCTCAAGTACTCAGCTTAAACATTACTTCCTTGGTAAAGCTTATCTCTTCATCCTATCCTGAGTTAATCAGGTGTTGTTAATCAGTCCCTCACATATCTCGCAAACAATAACTTATGTTCCCTTTCCAAAGACTTTGACCAAAGCAACAATCCTATGACTAAAGCAAGAATCCTAGAAGTCTTTTCTACTCCCCACCTTTTCCGTACACCCCCAGCTTTAGAGTGTTGAGTCTGCCTCCACAATGCCTTTCACATGTACCTTTCTTTTTAGTTCTTACTGCCCCTGCCTTGAAAGCAGCAGTTTTATCTCCGCCACTACAATTGCTACCTAGCTCTGTGTTCTGCCTCTGGATCTGATGTGTCAACCCGACTTCAAAAAGCACACAAACAAGTATATCATTCTCCTGCTTAAGAAACTTCAGTGCCTCTCACTGGTCTTAAGTCAGTCACAACTGGTTTCCACTAGACTTTTCATTGTTCTCTCAGCATAACCCAAGTTTGTGTTTCATAGTGAGGTCAGTTAAAGGTATGTTTGTTTCTCCACAGGATAATAAGACTATCTAATTCATCTTTGAGTCCCCAACACATTATGGGTGTTTATTTTATGTTTATAGTTTAATGCCTTTGATTAAATTTTATTGATTTCAAATAAAGAGTAACAATGTGTTTTGCAGTATTTGTATTGTAAATGGGTATTTAAAAATAAATAAATAGCCCTGGCTGGTGTGGCTCACTAGATTGAGCACTGGCCTATGAACCCAAGGGTCGCTGGTTCGATTCCCAGTCTAGGCACATACCCAGGTTGCAAATAGGTCTCCAACCGGGTCTCTAGCTGGGTCTCCAACTGGAGGCAGGTGAAAGGCAACCATACATTGATGTTTCTCTCCCTTTCTTCCTTCTTCCCTTCTCCTCTCTAAAAATAATGAATAAAATCTCTAAAAACGTAAGTAAATAAAAATAAAGGTTTAGTTCTAAAGGGGGAGATTTCAGTTTTTAAGAAAATTGCTTGTGAGGAATTTTGTACTTCTCAGTGGTGCCAGATACATGGGATGTTATTTTATCTAGTGCTATTCAAGTTACTTAGCATCTTTAAAAATGGAGAAAACAACACTTGCCCTTCTCATTTCATGAGCTGTGACAGAAACAATTTGCTTGAGGAATGTGTAAGTGCTTTGTACACAAAGGACTATACTGATACGAAAGGTATAGGATATGGCTGGGATATGCTGGAAGAGCACTGGATTGATAAGATTTAAGTTCTGACTCTGCAGCCCTGGTAGTTGATTTCGAGGCAGGTATTTAATTCTTTCTTAGACTTAGGCTCTTAGTCCATAAAATTGAAATAGACACGGTTGTCTTAGGATCCGTTGTATGGGGAGGGTGTATTGAAACCTGAGACATAGTCTTTGTTGAATTCTTACAGTCTGTTCAAATGTTAGGGTTTTTGTTTTGTTTTATCATGGGAATATTAGACACCATTCCAGTTTATTTTAGTTATTAGTAACATTGGCAAGTTTGGTTCTTTTTTTTTTTTTCTCCACCCACAGCCAAGTTTGGTTCTTGAGTCAAGCTAGCATCCTATTTAGAAACCTAACCCCTGTTAATATTTCTGTGGTTCATTTCTATCAGTGGTTAAAGGCACCCTGGTGTGGTAGAAGTGAATTTGGAATCCGAAAGACATGGTCTTCAGTGGTGTGTAGGAGGTGGACACAAGGAGGATAAAGTGAGGGGGAGGAAAGAGGGAAAGGGATGGGAGAAGAGAGATGTCATCTGAGTTTTGTACCTACTTAAAGCCTCTTTGAAACAAACCAGATCTGGGGCAGAGTTCCTGTTTTCCAGTCTGATGTTCTGAAATCACAGGTTGTCTCAAACTGGCAGACCTTGCTCAGGCATATGAGTAAGTTGTAAAATTTTTATATCAGGCAGGAGGTAGCAAATCTTGAGTGAAGTTGTCACATGCATTCCAGCATTGATGTAGGGTGGGATTACATGAGCATTAAGGTCCCTTTCAAACCTTGAGATTCAGTGGTTTGTTGACCTTGCATAGAAAGCTGCTTTTCTTTAGGCTCTTTAGATCAATGTAATTATAAATAGACTTTGTGGCTTTTGTTTATTTATTTTTAAAAACATGTTATTTATCTTAAAGAGAGAGGGAAAGGGAGGGAGAAAAAAGGAGAGAGAAACATCAATATGTGGTTGCCTCTCACATCCCCCCAACTTGGGGACCTACCTGGCCCACAACCCAGGCATGTGCCCTGACTGGGAATTGAATCTGTGACTGGTTTGCAGCCCGGTGCTCAATCCACTCAGCCACACCAGCCAGGGATGAAGAAATTAGTTTTATTGCAAGACTTTTGTTTTTGTTGTTGCTGTGTCCTGGAGAAAGAATAGTGGGAATTTTGGGAGGTGGAAAGAATCATGGGAAATTTTTGGAGGTGCTTTAGATATTATCTAACCCAATACCTTTCTTTCATTAGATCCAAGCTAGGGTAGGTGACTTGCCTAGAGAGACACATTTAGTAAGGGGTGGGGGGATCCAGAACTTATTTCCAAGGACTTTCAACACTAAAATCTAGGGTATTTTCTGCCACTAGCAGGGCTCTCTAAGAGTTGCAAATCTTTACATTAAATTGTTCTCCCTTCAGTTTCTTTCACTTTTGTCATCATTAGTTCTGTGTTTGTGAGCAAACATTGCTGCTTGTAGGGACAAAGTCATTTATTCCTCTGTAACAGTGAAACAGGGTGAACTAGTTCTTAGGTGTTCTTTAGAAAGACCTTCTTCAGGGAGAATTGAATAGAGGTTATTGGATGTTATAATGAATCCTCTCTGGGTTTTTATTTGCCCTCTGCTTTTCTCCCTAGGAAACTGCAGGCTTACCAATACTACCTCATTATTCAGTTACTACCCTCTGGAGAGGGAGAAGGAGGCCTGATAAATAAACTTCTGGTTGGGGTTTTGAAATGGCAGTCCTTGCCTCCAGCCAACAGTGTTTCCTCCAGCCTTCTTTCTCTAGGGCTTCTCACCTTTGAGATATGTTCTTCAATATCCCTTCTAGTAGACCTGCTTCTTCATGCTTGCTGCTCCGGGGCTTTTGTTCCCTAATCCTTAAATTTTCAGAAAAAAATTTTTTGTGATTACCTTTGAAATTAGAACTATTTGGTTGTTTTGGTTAAAAAGTTGATTTTTATGAGGAGGTAGAGGTACAGATTTTCTCTGAGCCACCAAGAATGTACTAGTATTTTTATTCATTCATTTAATTACTGTTTTTTGGGGGGAGCCATAGAGACCAGATAGACAACTCACTACTTGTATGAGGAAGTCACTTAATTCTTGAGCCTCAGATGTCCTCATCTTTAAAACAGAAATAAAACCCACCTTATAGATTGTTCTGAGGATTAGGTGAGATGACCATGTAAGAGGATGGCCTCTGGGGACAGACCCAATTGGGCTCAAATTTTGTTTTCAACTCTTAATAGCTGTGTGACCGTAGGCAAGTTATTTAATCTCTAATTCTCACTTTTCTGTAAAATAGGGATAATCATAATATTTGGGTTACTATCATTGGGTTATTGTGAGGTTTAAAGAAAATAAAGCAAGTGTTTAGTATAGTAACTGGTGCATACTAAATGCTCATTAAAAGTTAGCTGTTAATTACAACAGTAACAACAATAATGATAGTCTTTAGGTATTTAAAGATTTTAGGCCCTGGCTGGTGTGGCTCAGTGGATTGGTGCCAGCCAGGTTGCTGGTTCGATTTCCCCATCGGGGCCCATAACCAGGTTGAAAGCCAGGTCTGTAGCTGGAGGCAGGTGAAAGGCAACCATACACTGATGTCTCTCTTCCTTTCATCTTCCCTCCCTGCTCTTCTCTCTGAAAATAATACAATCTTTAAAAAATAAAAAAAGTTATCAAAAATATTTCTATTTATTTTTAGAGAGAGGGGAAGAGAGGGTTAAAGGGAGAGAAACATCTATCAGTTGCCTCTTTCATGCCCCCAGCTAGGGATCTGGCTTACAACCCAGGCATGTGCCCTGACTAGGAATCAAACTGGCAACATTTTGGTTTGCAGTCTGACTTTCAATTTACTGAGCCACGTCAGCCAGGGTGATAGTCTTCGAAAGACGTCAAGGCATAGCATAAGGCATTGAATCTAAAGGAGGGTTTTTCCTGCCAGCTTTTCGTAAGAGGTCCTATAGGAACTTAGAGCTTTTATCAGGCCCCAGCTTATAGCTTCCTACAGCAAAAGCTTCCCTTCTAGACAAGTAAGCTGATAGGAGGCATGGAGGGCCTTGAATGCCAAGTGAATTATTTGTATTAGAACAACCCCATTCCTGGCCATTGCAAGGGGATTAGTCTCTCAGTCTTTTGTAATTAAAAAAAATTTTTTTTTGGTGTATGTGTGTGTGTGTGTGTGTGTGTGATTTTTAAAAAAGATTTTATTTTATTATTTTTAGAGAGAGGGGAAGGGAGGGAGGCAGAGAGGGAGAGAGACATCAGTGTATGATTGCCTTTTACCTGCCTCCAGTTGGGGACCTGGTTGGAGACCTGGCTTGCAACCTCATTAATGTGCCCTGGCTGGGAATTGAACCAGTGACCTTTGGGTTAGCAGGCTGGCACCTTACCCACCATACCACCAGCCAGGGCTCTTCTTTTTTTTTTATTTTTTTTAAGCAATCATTTTTCTTCATCCCTCCCTCCCTTCTTTTTTTTTTTTTTTTTTTAAGATTTTAATTATTTTTAGAAAGAGGGGAAGAGAGGGAGGCAGAAAGGGAGAGAGACATCAATGTATGGTTACTTTTCACCTGCCTCCAGCCACAGACCTGACTGGATACCTGTTTTTGCAATCTGGTTATGTGCCCTGGCTGGGGAATCGAACCTGCGACCTTTGGGTTCGCAGGCCGGTGCCTTATCCATTGTGCTACCAGCCAGGGCCCCTCCCTCCCTTCTTATAGGAGGATATATTTATTGATTTGAGAATGAGAGGAAGAGGGAGGGAGGGAGGGAGGGGGAGAGAGAGAGAGAGAGGAGAGAGGAGAGGAGAGGAGAGAATAGAAAGAGAAACATCAACTGGTTGCCTTCTATGCACCCTGATGTGAATGGAACCTGCAGCCTTTTTTGGGGCATGGGATGATGCTCTAACCACCTGAGCCACCTGGTCATGGCTCTATCATTCATTTGTTTAAAGTTTTAAAAATGGTAATATACATTAAAAAACTGTAAGACTTATATTTTAAATATGACTAGTAGATACCCATGCACCTATCACCCAGCTCAGATGGAATAGTCTCAGACCCTTTGAAATGCTCTGCACTGCACACCTGTCGCCAACACCCTCCAACCTCTCTATCTGAACACTCTTTGGATTTTTTTTTTTTTTTTTAAGTCATTGTCATCCTTTTCTTCCTTCCTTGCTACCTTCCTCCCCTCTTTCTCTGGACTCCCTCTCCCTCTTCATCGCCTTCCCCATACCCTTTTCTTTTAAAAAATAGTTTTACCATTCCCGTCTCAGTCTTCTGTTGACAATGAGCAGAGGCTGTGCAATCAGGCAGGAGCCAAGTGGCCTGCCTGCTGCCTGGCTAGGCTGGGAGGAGGAGGAGGAGGATAGGGGTGGGGAAGTTCTGCTGCTGCCTGCCACAGGAGGGGAGTGGTTGGCTGTACTGTGGTGGGGGAGGGAAAGGCTGGAGAAACTGGCTAGGTTCCCTAAGCTGCCCTGAAGAGAAAGCCCAGGAGCTTGGCAGTTTTGGTGGCCAGGTTCCAGAGAAGAGTTCAGCCCCCCTGAGGGTTCACAGCTAGAATCTGTTGCCTTGAGTTGAGAGCCAAAGGAGGAGGGGTGGGGAGGTGGGACGAGGCACTTCTTGTGTTCTTTTGAGCTACTGTATCAATTCTTTCATGTACTAGGGAGCTTTAGGGCTGACTCAGTGCCTGTTTTCATGTCATACAGTTTCTGGAATGTTGATTGTGCCAGTCATTAAATTATGTGAAAGCTTTGGTTTTTGTTTTGCCTTGCTTTGCTTTTATCGTGCTTTCTTTAATGAGAACTTCCCTTTCCAACTATAGTGACTGCAAGTGATACTGTGGGAGCAAGCTATCAGGGTCTGGGAGAAGAAACAAGGCCATTCTAGGCCTTTGCAGCAACAGGCCTTGTGGGTCTTGTTACGACCCCCTCCACAGTACCCCCACCACTCACCACAGTCATTCTCTGTAGATAGAAGGTTGGATTTGGAAACCTGCCATCCAGATGTAGCTTAGTCGAACAGATTCAAGGAGGCCTAGTGTGCTAGGTACTGAGGGCGGGGGAGGGTCATAGAGAGAGATGAAATTGGTTATGCCCTTGCAGTATTTATACAAGATGTGAAGACAAGATTTCCATGCATATACAGTTAAAGTAGTACAAATGCCAAATGCATAATGTAGACTCCTTTTCGGTTATCAGTGTGTAATACGTGGTTGTTAAAAATAAATTCAAATATAAAAGAAATGTATAGTGTAGAAAGTGCCGCACAATCTAACTCTTCCGAAAGGTACCCATTGTTATCTGCTAAGAAATATTTGAGGAGTTGAAATTTGAGCTAGACCTTAAGTAAAATCCAGAGAGGCAAACCAAGGGAAGGAAAGCAAGCATCCTGAGGATTTAATCTCCTGCTCCAGGGAGCACTCCACTAGCTTCCTTTACAAATGGTGAGCCAGCTTCTGCTTGCACACCTTGGTGACAAGGGGCCAAAATGCCAAAATAGGAAATAAACTTTTGTTACATATTTTCTTGTGCCTGCTGTGCTAGCCAGTGCTGGATGCCTTATAGATGTTATTAAATTTATCCTTATCACAACCTAATAAAATAGGTGTTTTTATCCTTGTTTCACAAACGGATACTGAGGCTCAAAGGTTACTTGCCAGTGTCACACAGCAAGTGGTATAGGGTTCTGCCATTCACTACTTGTGTGATCTGGGGCAAATAATTTCATCTCTGGCTCAGTTTCCTCGTCTATAACATTGAGTGACTATTTCACTAAGATCATTCTTCAGAGTAATGAGTTAACACATTAGGCCAGTAGAACAGTGCCTAGCACATAGTATATATGCAGTAAGCATTAGCTATTATTTATTATACCTGTTTTCTCTGTTGTTCTAACATGATCTGTATCATCTCCTCACTTAATTTAATTCTATATATGGTTTTTCTGTCCTAGCTATCCCTTACTCTTCTCTCTCCTTTACACTTTCTCCCTCTGCTTCTAATCATTTCCTTCTCTTTATCCTATCTCCAGAATGTCTGTCCTTTCCCTTCTTTCCATTCCCTCTTATCTTACCCTCCTTCATGTCCTCATTACCTGTCTCTTGTGGCAGCCTTCTGACCTGCCTTTCTACTGCTGGTCTCATTTATTTATATATGCCAGAATAATTTCTTGAAGTACAGTTCTCACCATACCACATCTTTGTGTTAAAAACAACAAAATAAACATTCAAATCTTTATTTGCTTTCTTGGCTTAAAGTTTAAGATTCTCCAACTCACCCTTCAGGTTTGTTTCTTACTTCTTCCATACCTCCTCTGCTTTCCCTCTTCTCCACTCCACTCCTCTCTTCATTTTCATCAGGCGAAATCCTAGCTATGTGTTTTTTAAGATCCAGATTAAAATATCACTTTGTTTTCATAGTCCTTTCCTGTTCTCAACTGGTTAGAATATTTTGTGTGTGTGGGTGTTAGCATATACTGTTTTCACATACAGTTTTTGAATCATATGTCCTATAGAATTATAATCTCAGTATAGATGCTGGGCTTAATTCATCTTTGTATACTTACTACAGTGTCTAATAGCAGTGCCTTGCACATAGTAGTTGCTTAATACATGCTTGTTGGTGCAAGTGAAAGGAAGATGAGGGGACTTCTGATAACTGGTGGTTTTCTCTCCTAGTCTTGGTGAGGGTCAGTCATTGTTTAGTGGGTGGAAATGCTCTAGTTTTTAAGAGTCAGACATCTTTTGGTTTTTGGCCATGTAGGAGAGGCAGAGCCTGTAGGTTCTGCCTATGGGTCCCAGTGCCTGCCTTACTAGGTCCTGTGTGTTGCGTTGGCCCCTCAGCCCCTCCCCACAAATGCTCAGGGGAACAGGAGATTAGGTTCTGGCAGCACAGCTGGGATTTTGGCGGCCATTCCACAATCGACAATAGCACACAGCCACCCAGACAGTACAGCGCAGGCCTGCACTCCAGGCGCACAGTCTGCCTGGGCTTCTTGTTTGGGTGGCCGAGGGGGAGGAGTGCAGCATCCTGGCCTTGCCACACAGAAGGTATGGGCTGGAGAGAGTCCCTCCAGGAATGGGCTGGGGGTGGCTATTGTCCCAGGGTAGGTAGCACCCACAGAAGTAGGCAGGCGCTTTGTGTGAGAGCAGCATGTGTGTGCTTAAAGACATGGCCCGCCCAGGAGCCAGCAGGAAGCTGCCCCCATTTAAAAGGGCCTGCATCTGGCTCGTTATCCAAAGCCTCTGTTCCCGGGTCTTCCTCTCAGCCCTGTTTGCCGCCAGGCAGGGGCTGATCTAATCACCAGGGCAGCTTGGGGCCTGCCCTTCCGTAGCTGGCCAGAGGGGTGGACAGGCTGTCACTGCAGTCGTAAGAGAGTGAAGGGGGAGTGTCCGGGTAATATCAGGTTTGTCAGGCAGGCCACTATGAGTGTGTCTTGCATGTTTATGCCACAGTTTGCCTTGGCTCTTGTCACTGTTGCACTTCAGTGTCGTCTGCTGGCTGGTGCCTCCCCATGCCGTCCTATTCTCTTGTTTGCGGGCCAAGCCTTCACTGCCCCTCCTCCCCGGTGCACCCCTCCCTCCCCCCTTCGACTGCCGCCCCTCCCCCCTTGCTGAGCGTTGCCTGCTTCTCGGAGGCTCCCAGATGGGGCTCCCAGATCACGGAAGCTTGCTGTGCCTTTAAAGAAAGCAGACTCCTGGCTGTGACGCACTTCTGGCTGTCAGCCAGGAAGATCGCTCCTGCCAGGCTGACTGAGAAGAAAACCAACAACTTTTCTTTTGTGTGTGGGGTTACTTTCCACTACCCCCCCTTCTTCCTCTCATTTCAAGATTTAAATGCTAATGGCGGATTAAAACCTGTAAATACGTTTGGCTTTAGGAATCTGGTAAGGCCCTCCTGCACTGAGACTTTCTCCTCACTCTTTCTTGGGGGTTTTTGTTCAGACATGGATGAGGGGGTGCGGTGGAGGCTCCCCCCTCACCTTTCTTTCCTGCGCCATCCTTAAAGGGGAGGGAAAGAAGAGGGAGAGCAAGTAAACACTCAGAAACAGGCGCTGGGAGCCAGGCTTGCCAACATCCGGGAGTTGGTGCCTTTCAGAGCAAAGGGTTGCTTTCTTCCCCTGCCTCGCAGATGTCAGTGCGTTTTTGTTCAGAGTGGGGGAAAGCTTGTGCGCTGCACGCTGAGCTGTAGAGACAGCTCTGGGGAGCTTCTCCATTCCCAAGTGAGGCCTGGTGTGTACGCAGTGGTGGGGCGTGAAAAAGGTTCCTTTTTCAGCTGCTAGGGACCAGGGTGTGTGAATATAGCTGTGGGGGCAGATGCTGATGAACTGCTGGAGTGGGTGCGGGTGTGTGCGGGAATGCATGTGTGCTTGTATGTGTGTGTGTGTGTGTGTGTGTGTGTGCAGCATATGGCTGTAGGCGCCAGGCCTGGTGTGAGTGCAGCCCTTTTGCCCACATCCTTCTGATCTGGACCCTACAGAGAGAGCATTGGGGGGAAGGGCAGATATCAGTAAACCACTTTTGAAGAAACCAGGGAAATCTTGGTATCCCTTGCAGTCCCTGTATCCCTTGCGGTCCCTCCCTAGTTCCTTGCCAGGGCCTTGGAGCTCTGGGCCAAATCCTAGGCTACTCAGAAGGGTTGGTCTGTGATGTGAATAGGGGGAGGCCGGAGCCCAGAGCACACATCCAGCAAGTTTGCTTGTCCCAACCTCAGGAGTGCGTAGAAACCCTTTGGACTTGGACGAGACACCCTACTCAGGACTCCCCACGAGTTGAAAAGGGTTGTGTTTTGCCCTCTTTGGCTTCTGTTGCAGCTGCTGGTCCTTAGGCTTTTTACCGCCTCTAAGCCAGGTTATGCACCAGCAAGATAGTTCCTCTTCTGTTCTTTATACGAGTTAGCCTATGGCCACATAGTGTGGCTTTTTCTGGGCCTCTCTAGGGTAAACTACAAGGTGAGGTGTGGGAGCCTGATCTCCCAGAGTCAGAGGAGTCCCACGGTCAAAGTGTTGACTCTTTAGATGTGAGGGTCTCCCAGATAGTGGGGAGGATCTTTTTGAGCAAGATGTACAGAGTATGGAATTCTAATGGCTGCAGACAGGCTGTCAGAGTAAGTGGTGGTAAACCTTGCCGTTGAGCATGGGTGCACAGATGGGATAGCCATTTCCCTTATGAGGTGTGAGCCTGTGGGCCTTTGGAACCTAGGGGTAGAGTCGGGGTGGGACTTTGAGATGGGAGTTTGTGTGGGCTTTGGGCCCTGCGATTCTGGGAGTGGGGGCTAGCACCTAAGAGAATGAAGGTTCAGTGGAGGCACAGGCTGAGAGACCAGTACTGTTTTGCAGTTCTCAGGGACCAAAGGTCAGTTTGGTGTTATCTTGAAGCTGGACTTGTGTTCAGGCAGGCAGTTAGTGGCCAAGAGGCAGTCTCCAAAGTAGCTGGCACCCAGGCCTGGGGGGCGGGGTAAGGAGAGCAGCGGCACAACAACTCAGACCCTCTGGCCTTCGCCTATCATTCACTCAACCCTTAAAACTGAAGCATTTCCAGAACAGACCCCAGAGCTCAGCAACCTGACCCTCTGGTCCTAGTCCTTGCATCTGAGCAGGTGGTTTGCATTAGCTTCAGCAGTGGAAAGAAACTATGGCTGGGTTTTAACCCTTTCAGACCCAGAGAAGGTGCATGTCAGGTGGCTGTATGTTTCTTGTGTTTCTACTTGTCCTGATGTATCTTCTCTGGAAACGTAAAGAGGTTACTATAAATACAGGAATTGGTCCTAATGGTGAAAGAGTTTATATTATGTCAGGTTTAAAAACATAGAGACGATGGGAGGCCTTTTTTTAGTTTTTAAGGTCTTCTGTGTCTTGGTTCCTTCTTGAACCCAGAGGAAAGAGCAGGCACCTAATTAGCTCTCTGAAGCCTCTGTTTTGGATTCTGGGGCTCTTTGCAAAGAACCAGGTAGGTGAGAACTCTGAAGGTGTTCTCAGAGGGCCTGCATTTGGGGTTTTCTTTCTTTCTTTCTTTTTGTTTTTTTGATTGGGGGTGATAGGTGTTGCCTGATCACTTTTGGGTGGATCTCAGGAGATCCTTCTGTGAAAAGGTTCCAGGCTACAATTGCTGGGATCTGTTTTTCCATCACCATCACCCAGTCTTCTGGGTGGGGCCTGCCTCATATTTCAGGGGGAGGGTGGGGAGGATGGTGCTCTGGCTGGGAGCCCTCCTGTTCCAAGCCAAGGTCGGCTTAAAGCTGTAGTCCCAGTGGTGAGGACTAACTGTGCCACCAGCTTCAGTCATTTTTCACCCTGGTTTGTCATAAGAAGAGGGACTGGTTGGACTGTCCTGAAGGCTCCCATCCCAGTGTGTTGTCTGATAAAGTGCCCCTTTGTTAGCTTTGAGGTGACAAGGGCCTTCTGGGGTTCCTCCTGTTGAGTATTGGATTCCTCCTGTTTCTCTGCTTGGGGAGCAAGAAGAAGACATTTGGCCTCAATACCGGTTTTCCTGAACACAGGATCTAGTTTTAGATAGACTCCCCTGGGACGACGTAAGGGTTGTATGTTTTGCTTCTGAGATGAAAGGAAGACATTGGTTAAACCTCAGGTCATTTTTAGCAGCACAGCTGTGGAATCTCTCAGAGGGGGCAAGATCTACCTCCCATTGCAAATAAAATTTCTGACTGAAGTTTTGGGCCTCAGCAAAAGGGGAAAGCAAGTCTGGAGGCAGCAGTGGGGATGAGGGAGAGTAATCTAGGCCTATTTCCCTTGTTCCTGAATAGCTGAGTCTTTTTTTTTTTTTTTTTTAAAGAAGCCCCAGTCAAGTGTTTGGCCATTGCTACCTTTGCCACCAAGGCCAAGTATGGCCCCTCTAACTTTAGACGGGCCAATCACCAGAAAAGCATTTTTGCAGTGCATTAGTTGAGGCCATTTGCCTTCATTTTGCCTGGCCCCAGGGAGCTAGGCAGTTAGTGCCTATGAGTAGGCCATCCTGGGTGAAAATCATCTAAGACTGAGGAACACATGCTCCTTTGCTTCTCTGTTCCCCCTGAGAGCCCCCTTAACCACTTCATTGCTGTTGCCAAAGCCCAGGTGAATTGGCTCATTTCCAAGACTGACATTGGTTTGATAGATGGAATCATGTCAGGAAACAATTATAATTAGCATTCAGTTATATTTAGCATTTGATTTTCTTATTTAGTGCTGCATATATATTTTATTTTATTCCTCATTTTACTGTAAGCCCCTCAAAGGCAGGGGACCGTGCCGTTGTCTCTCATTTCAGGTAATTTTGTTGTGTACTCTCGTCTAGCTTCCAGCACAGGTTGAACACATGTAATGAATAAAAAAATAACCGTTTTGATTGATTGATACACAGGGTACACTTACATAGAAAGGGCTGAGATATTTATGTATGCCTTTCCCCTATTAGACCTTCTTGTCTGAAAGCATCTTAAGGACAAGGATGGTGTTTTCTTATCCCCAGTGCTTTGCAAGATGCTTAGCAAATGTTAGCAAATGTTGGTTCCATAGAACCCATACCTTGGAGATGCTAATATGTGAGAAGTTACAGGAGATGTGGTTCTTCCCACTCGTGCACCAATGGCAGGAGGTGGGGTTGGGGGTGATTGCTCCATGGAGATTTGTGGGAATTGTGGGGGCACCAGGAGGCGTTGGGGAATATTTAGTCACTAGGTCTGTGGTCTCTTGGGCACGTTGGCAAGTAGATGGCCAGTTCCCAATGGGAAGGGAAATTGGGGCTAAGAATACTAGAACAAGTATCCAGTCTTTAATTAAATGTCCTGCAGGCGCTCTTCCATTTTGGCCTTAGCTTCACCAAATCCCTCATTTGAACCATGTCTTTGACATTTCTGTGGGGGATATAAAGTGCAGAATTTAGGGAGGTTTCCAAGGACTTGGTTATTATTGTTAGGTAGAATTTGGGTATCTGCAGAAAGAGCCAGAAAGCAGCCTTTCAAACTTAAGTCTGTCCCGAAAACTGTGATTGTTCTGCATTTTAAAGGAACCGTGTCTCAAAGAGCAGGGTTAAAGGCTTTGAATGTTGTAGTTTCAATGGAACAGGAAGATTGTGTGGAATTTGTGGACATTGCATTAAATGCAGGATTCTTTGTTGTCAGCTCTGAAGTAGTAAGTTTTATATTTATTTTGATTATATTCTCTGCCCTCTAAATAATCCCATGGTGTCTTGGTGGTGTGGGATAGGTGCCAAATGAAGAGTGATTTATTGAGAGCTACCAGTAAATGGAACTGTGTCATGTCTTGCCCGCCCCTTCCCCCGCTTCATCATGGATAGCTGATCTAATTAACTGTTCTTCTCTTGGGTCCCAGGTGCGTTGGGGTGACAGTCTAGTATCACCAAGATGACACTCCATGTCACCCGGGCAGCTGCACTTCTCTCTTGGGTGAGTAGTTTTCTTCTTCTTTGCTAAACTTCTCTAGGAAACTTAATAAGGATGGGAGAGTTTTCTAAGAGTCATGCTTTGGAAATAGTTTTTCTTTGCCTCTCCCCTTAATTTTTGACTTTTATTATTTCTGATGACGTTGATGCTGACAGTGATTCATACTCTACTGGTATAGGTTAGAAGAGGCTTCCCTAAGGTGTGTGTGTGTGTGTGTGTGTATATATATATATATATATGTATATATATATATATATATATACACATATATAAATTTTATTGTTGTATTAAATCCATCCCCTTTTTGCTTCCCTCTGTCCTCTTCCCCATCCACCCACTCCCCCACAAAGTTAATCCCACTTGTTATCCATGTCCATGGTTCTTCTATATAGTTTCTTTCAGTGATGGAAAGGGCTGCTGCAGGGTGGCTTAGCAACCCACCTTCATTTGCTCCCTATGCATATTTCTGACTAAAAGGGTTAGCACTGAACTTTACTGACATGCAGGACTTTGATCTTAAAAGGCCTTTCATTGTAGGACAAGGTTCCCCTTGCTATCTTTACCATGTGTTGTCTGTTTCTATTATTATTCTGTTGCCTCTTTTAAAAAATATATACAATATTTTATTTTATTGTTGTTTAGTTAATAATTCTCCCAATTTTTCTCCTATTGCTCTCCCCTGCCCCACCCATCCCCCTGTTGACTTCTTGATTACTTCACCAAAATCCTTTTGCTAGATATTTTCATATATTCTCTGTCCAAGATAATAGCAGATAAAAAAAATAATACTGGGCACTGGGAATTTAAAGCTAGAGAGAAACCAAAGAGGCCATGGAGTTGTAGTCATGACAGGCATGGGCCTTGGAGTCAGTTTGGCTTAGAATCATTGTTTTGGCCTGTGTGACCTATGGCAAGTTACTGAACTTCTTAACATTTCATTTTAAAAATGGAAATAATAACACGTGGGGTTACTACAGGATATTGAGATAATGCATGTAAAAAATATTTAACGCACACACACACACACACACACACACACAACCATTTAGGCTAATATCTGGATAAATAACTCTTGAAACATAAAATATTGCCTGGGCATGCTATTGAGTACAGGATATTTTAGTAGTTATACTGACAATCGACTGATCAGTTAGCTAATTATAGAATATTTTAAAGGAAGTGAATTTTAATTTCCAAGTAGGGTGGATTTAATAAGATAATATCTTTTAAGTACTATCAAATATCTAGTCAGGAGATATGTGTTTAATGTACAAAACATGCATTCTTAGTCTTCAATTTCGGACATAGATATAAATTTTAGTTATATAGCTTAAAAATGGGTTTTCAGTATTTCTATATGATATATTTTGTTTTTATATCCCATTTCAGTGATTTACATCTATGTTAGAAATAACGTCTCTTCCTTCTCCTCCCCTCATTTTCCCTAAGAAGCTGTGAGGGACCATGAGCTATATATATGTCTCTAGTTCAGTGGCGTACATGAATATTGGGGGTCCTTTAGCCATGTTATTTATGTATTTATTTTTAAATTTAATTTTATTGTTGTTGTATTACATCCATCCCCTTTTTACTCCCCTCTGTCCCCTTCCCCTCCCACCCACTCCCCCTCAAAGTCAGTCCCACTTGTTGTCCATGTCCATGGTTCTTCCATACTAGTTCCTTGACTAAACTGCTCCCCTTCTTTGCCTCCTCCTCCCTCCACCCTCCTCCTCCCTACCCCCTGCCCACTGAAGGCCTATTCATTGTATTCATGTATCTGGTTAGCCATGTTGTTTTAAGTTGATCAGTTTATCTTTTTATTTATTTAGGTCCTAGGCTTTTATGATGACTGCGACTGTTACAGAGAAGAACGGACACAAGACTAGTTTATTTGAGTACAGATATCTATATACTTTTCTCAAAAATCACAATGAACATGCATTAAAATACTAAAATATAGTTACATAGAACTTCTCAATTTAAACAAAAGTTAGGCAGCTAAAGGGGATTTTATGTTGATGTAGCAACATGAAATAATAGTATAGTGAGGAGAGTAGTTTAGAACACACGCATACATGTGTGATAATTATAGCTGCGGTTTTGTTTATTTATTTATTTTTTAAAAATGTTATTTCATTATTTTTAGGAAGAGGGGAAGGGAGAGAGGCAGAGAGGGAGAGAGACATCAATGTATGGTTGCTTTTCACCTGCCTCCAATCACAGACCTGGCTGGAGACCTGGCTTGCAACTGGTTATGTACCCTGGCTGGGGAATCGAACCTGCGACCTTTGGGTTTGCAGGCCGGCACCTTACCCACTGTGCTACTAGCCAGAGCCTGTTTTTTTTTTTAAATGACCTAGGAGAAAAAGACTAGAAAGAAATACATCAAAATACTAAATGCATGTATTAAAATACTTGAATGAGTAGAGGTTTTGGGTTTTGAAATTTTCAGTAATTTATTTATAATGTAAAAACAAATTTGTATTTTACTTAACCTGTAGCTTCAAATTAATCTATCCCAGAAATTATAATGAATAAATTGTTACAGGGAATAGGGAACTGTAGGATTTGACAACTTTAACCCTTTTAATGTGACTATAGCTCTGCAGTATTGAAAGGGTAAAGCAACCCTAAAACCCTAATAGCCACTTCTTCAGTTGTGCCTTGAGCTAGGCCCTTATTGGCCTGTTTTATATCCTGATTAGAGGTGAAGAGTCCTACTTCCTCAACCTTCCAATAACTTTTCATTTGAGAATTGGAAAAAAAAATTTTTTTGTATCTATAAAACTATTGCTGGAATATTACTTAATTTTTATGAGATGAATCCCGATTCCTTAAGTGACTTGAAAACAGCAGACAGATGTGATTTTTCGGTTGTGTTGGTGAACGAGCTTTCATAGTCCTTGAATATTTTACTTATGTTGCAGGTATTAAAGGGAGATAGTTTTTGGATGTTTAACTCTTGACAGTCTCTTCATTTTTAGTACGTGCAAAGGGATATGGAGCATTAACTCTTCCTAGAAACTTTACACTGGCCTTTCGACTAACTGGATTAAGCTTTTGTAAGAAAAATGGTATCATATTGTCTTTGAGACTTCAGTGAGAGGTCATATTTTAAATTTCACACTTAAAAAGAATCTTTTAACTTATTTTAACTTAGATTCATCTACAAGTTGACTTCAATATAAAAATATTTAACTGGTCCTGCCTGGATGGTGGCACAGTGGGTAAGGCACCAGCCTGCAAACCCAGAGGTTGCTGGTTCCATTCCCAGCCAGGGCACATAACCAGGTTGCAAGCCAGGTTGCAAGCCAGGTCCATAGCGGGAGGCAGGTGAAAGGCAACCATACAATGATGACTCTCTCTCCCTCTCCGCCTCTTTCCCTTCCCCTCTCTCCGAATATAACAAATAAAATCTTTTAAAAAATGTATTTAACCAAAATAAATACTATTATTTCTGTAGTTGAATCATTGACTTTTTTTTTTTTTAAAGTTCTCTTGATTCTTCACTGCATGCAGCTAATATAACTGCTAAGAAGTAGAAGTCTTGCTGGATTTACTTCATTATTTTAATTTCTTTAACCATAATAGTGATTTGCATTTTGTGCTTTTGTTTTACAGTGTGTTCTTGCATCCATAATCCCATTTGAACCCATACTGGTTTTTTAAGGTAGATGAGGTAGGGATTACATCCACTTTGCAAGTGACAAAATGTCACAGAAAAAGTTGATTACAAGGGACAACGATTCCCGGCTTAAGGGAGAAAAAAGAAAGTTCCTGGCAAGTTAGTGAAGGAGATAGACACAAAATCCTAGTCTGGGGGCTCCCCAGTCCATGCCTTTTGAAAAGCACATTTATAAATAATAGAATGTACTATTCATTTGAACATAACCACTATGCTGAAGTTCTTTAAAAATAATTTGTTAAGTAGGCTACTTTTCCCTCCTCCCTCAGTCTTGTAACTGTTACTGATTGACTTAGCACATACTTCCTTTCTAAGGTAATGCAGAGGGAAACTTCAGCCTGGTGAATTTGGTGCCTATCAAATTAGTGAGGATTTTCTATAAAAGTTGACCATATATCCTTAAAGAGTAACCTATGTACCTGATTTTATTTGCCAGCAAGTTTTCTAGTAGTAAACACTGATTTAGGTGGATGCCTGCCTAAAGGCAAAGAAAGGGAACAGGGAATTGAATCAGAATTAATAAGGGTTTTTTCTTTTCTTTTTTTTTTTTTTTTTTTGTAGTTCCAAGATGTTTTCCTTCCTTCTTTTTTCTTTAATTATCTTGTTCCCCCATCATTTCTCCCTCCTCTACCAAGCAAAGTTTTATTTCTGGAAGGAATTTTAAAAATTTATTAATAAGATATTATATCTGTATGGGAGTATATAAAATATATGTAATATTTAATATAAGTTCAAATAGATATTTCAAAATTCAAGAGACACAAAAGGCTGTAATGTAAAAATTTGAACTACAAAGGGTTATAATGTAAACATCCAAGAGGTAAAAACGGCTGTAACATAAAAAGCCTTTCTTTTTTCCACTTCTGACTCCAAGCCATCAAATTCTTTAGAGGCAATGGTGGTACCAGTTTGTATATCCTTTTATGTCTGATTGTATTTAAAGTATACCCCTAGTGCTAAAACATCCTAGGAGAATTTAAGTTCTTACTGAAGCCAAAGGAGAGACTTTGATGGCAGCTGCAGGTGACTGTTAGCAGTTGAGTTTGCAGCAGCATTCTTTTGCTGAAATTAAAAATTCTAGAATCATCCGTTCCTTTATTCCTCTAGTTGACAACTACAGGCACTCAATATGAGCAGAGAATTATCAACATCTGGGGAAAGGAATGGACCACAGCATTTCTGGCCCTTATGATGGTTTCACTGGGCTCTTCCTTCTGCCTAACAGGTGAATGGTCTGCATGTGGCTGACCCTGTGGAGGCCTTGCTGCAGCTCCAGGACTGCAGCATCTTCATCAAGATCATTGACAGCATGTGAGTGTGCATCACATCCCTCTCCAGCCTCTCAAGGGAAGCTGCATGCTGGAGTGGGGACTGCATTTGCTCCCTTGCCTTGGTGACCTCTGTGACCAGAAAGCACAGGCAGGATTGGGATGGCATAAGCCAGGGTGGGGCCCAGAGGCAAGACGCCATGTCTCTCCATGGGGAGGTTTCATTTTTGTCCCACCCTAAAGCTTCCTCACTCTTGCACAGAAGAGCCTCCAAGTCCCATTACTCTCACAATATTCTAAGGGCCTTTTACAACTCTCTTTTGGTGATTTATCCTTACCTCACAAAACCCTCTGCAAGCTGTAAGCCAAGAAGAAAGGAGAAGCTCTTGCACTTAAGGGAATAAGCAGCACTGAAAAACATCTCTAACCTGCTAGCGCAGCCCACATACATGCTTTCTAAGCCATTATAGCATTTCTGTTGATTTTCACCTACCTCATTAACTGGCTTTGTGAGGTTGATTAGCATTTGATATGCTCTTTGCTGTCCTGTAGCCAGGTTTCTATTATAATTTGGGCCTTTTCTTTTTATATCTGTGTCTTTAGCACATGTTTCCCTTGAACATCACTGTTATGGAGAAAGGAAGCACAGCCTCCTCCTAATACCTTACCCCTTGGAACCAAGCAAAGATGAGTCAAGCTATAACCTAGTTATTAAACTCATTAGTTTATTTTTTTTCCTGTATCATCAACTTTCAGGGCTTATGGAGGATAAAACTGACCTTCTCTTACTTCTTTGTGCTATCAGCAAAAGTAGAGGCCAGCTGTAATATAAGGAGTTGGGGGTACAGTGATGGAGAGAAGAGCACAGTAGACTGAACCTTCAGACCAAGGATAGACAGAAATATAGTAGGTATTTATGTGGAAAGTGGGAACTGGGATTCAGCACTTTTGTGAAACATTGTGACCACCCATTCATAGACAACAGCTCAGTGACAGGGCAAGAAGATAGAACTGAGCTTGTCAAAGGCAGGGATTGGATCTCATTTATCTTGTGTCCTTCGTACCTAGATTAGGACAGCACATTGATTTTAATTAATGTTTGTTGGGTGAGTAAATAGCGAATGAAAATGTAGTTGATATTCTCCATACGCAAAGACTAGTGGGATTGATAAGTGACCCAGGGTAAATGGGTTTGCCAGTGTTTTTTTTTTTTTTTTCCCCAGTGTTTTTTTTTTTTTTTTAAT
>PVIW01010769.1:0-41949 GCA_004026585.1 Noctilio leporinus
ATTTGTGTGTGTGTGTGTGTGTGTGTGTGTGTGTAGGATAAGCAAAAAGGGTCTAGGTGGCTGTTCATTCCTAATGATCCCTGATTGGTCCAGGTAGAGCTGGGACCTGTGGGCTTATAGCAGAGAGAAGAAAAAAAAATTGAAAAAGTATTAAAAAAAAGAAAGAAAAAGGGGAAAAAATAAGAAAAGGAAAAAACAATATTAATAAAGAAAGGATTTAGGTGTCTGTTCACCCTTTATGATCTCTGATTGGTCCAGGTGGAGCCAGGACCTGTGGGCTTTAACAGGAAGAAAAGGAAAAAACAAAAAAAGGGAAGGAAAAAAAAAGAAAAAAAAAAAAAAAAGAATAAAAAAGGGTATAGGTGGCTGGGGAGGGGAGGAATACTTAGATTGAGGACTGGGAATGCACTGTAGCCAGAGAGTGAGTAGACTTTAAATCATGAGTTAGGGGGAGGGTCTTGGGTATTTAGGTGGATTGAGATGGGGGAGTATTAAAAATATGTGAGAAGTAACTTTTGAAAAGGATATGTTGTGGATTAATAGTTCATGTAGCTCTCGGTATAACTCAGGTGCTTGAGATTAGCAGCAATCCATTTCCTGAGTCTGCCTCTTTTTCTTGGTCTGGTCTCTGCAGTCTACAGTCTAGCTGGTCTTGGGGTGGCAGGGCCTCTGATTGTCACAGTCAGGCCTGATTCTGAGTGTCAGCCCCCAGGTAGGCTTGGCCTCCAGTAGCCTAGCTGGGTTTTAGGGCTGCCAGTATTCTGGGGCCCTCCCTTTTCTTCCATTTGAAGTCCAGCTCCTGGAGGAGGTTCCTGTCTGTGATGGGCACCTGGTACCCCTGCAGGACGTCATGCAACCTCAATGGTTCCTGGGATGACTGGCCCTACCCCCACAGCTCCTGGAGGAGGCAGCCCCTGTCTGCCAACAGTGCCTGGGGTTTGCCAACACTGCCCAGCTTCCCCGGGCGAGAGCCAATCCTCCAAGCAGACCAGCTCTCCGAGGAGTCCTTTATGCAGCCTCTGTGATGTGCCCCTCCCAGCGCGTCTTAGGCCTTTGTCCCCAGCAATGGGTGGGTCAGTTGCCCCAGCTACAAGTTCCTGGCTTGCAGTTTGGAGTTTCCCTGGGAGCCTGGGGCCCTGTGTGGGTGTGCAGGGCTGGGCCTCCCCCCTCGTAGGGGCTTCAAGCTGCTGTTTCCCCGGTGGCCCAGCAGTACCATTTTCGGCCCTCTCGCTGCCCTGACTGGTGCACTTCCCTGCTCCCCTGCTCCTGCACCCCGCAGGACTCTTCTCCTCCACCTCTGGCCCAGTGAGGAGCTTCCTCTCTCTGTTGCCGGGGCGAGGCTCTCATACGGTCCCTCCCCTGGAGGAGTTCAATTTCCTCGTTCCCTCCAGCGTTTGTTCTCACTGTCCACACTTCACTGTTCAGATTTCTAGTCGCCAGGGAGCCTGGAGCTGCTTCAGTTAAATGCGCCCCTCTGGGTAGAGCCACCAGGGCCCAGAGCCGACCTTGGCCTGCTGGGCAGTAGGTCCAGAACCGCCTCACCTGCTATCCTGTAGGTTTCCGCTGCCTCTGGGCTGTGCTCCCCTGAGTCCAGATGCTGACCGCTCCAATTCTTAGGGACCTGAGGACATCTCATGCTCCCTATCCTATCTTCCAGCTGCTCTATTACTCGAGAATGCCATCAGCACTGCTCTCTACTCTGTCGCCATCTTTGATCTCCTGTTCCCCACTGATATTTATAGCCAGATATTATGTGGGCTCCTCTTACTAGCTCTGGTAGTAGGTTGTAGTCATTACCATTTTTAATTGATTTTTGTGATATGTTTGCTGATTTTTGCTTTTTTAATCTCATATTCATTCTTATCAGGATAAGGAAAATTGTTTTATTAATTTTCTCCATTTGTTTTTTATCATCTATAACCCTCCTGCCAGCATTTTCTATCTCCCCTTTTGCTGAATTATCTCCATTGCATGTATATGATGCAGTTCAAACTACTCACTATTTTAACTCAAAAACCCCATAAGGTATCTTACTCATTTTCCATCTTCCTATATTTCTTCAATTTTTTTGTTTTGCTATCATACTTGCTTTTTTTCTGTACAAAATAATTTATCATTTTAAAAGTATCATTTTTATATATAAATTAAAATCTTAGGAGAAAGTAAAATACTGGTTTATAATCACTCTTTCTTTTGGATCAGCAGTAAGATTGATGCTAGGTTTTCAGAGACCTTTCAGTAATCCTCAAGCTCCATTATGCTAACTGATTCTGTGGGTGGTCCAGTTATGTTCCTCAAACTGATCCTTAAGGTTGACATCCACAGAGCTAAACTTATATATCATTTTCAACCACATTCCTAGAAAATTCATCTCTTACAGTTGCTGGGAGATGGGCTGCTGTGAGACACTAGAGGAACCCTCGTGTGATGAATCCTACATGGTGAGGGTATTGCTATTGAACAGAGATAAGAAAAAGAGAAATTTAGGCAGGAGGATGGCTTGCTTCAACATAAGAGACAAGTATTGGTGGAGATGTCATTCTGTTATAGAGAAATTCCATAACAAGCAGAATGTGAAAAAATTTCAGAAAAAAAAATCTGATACTAACCCTCCAAATTTTTCTCCAGAAGAAAAATCTTCTGATAGGTTAAACCACCCCAAACTTTGTCTCCTCATTTCCCATTTATGCTGAGATTCCTGGGTGCTCACCATGGCTTTCTCTTTTCCCTAACGATTGTATGTATGTATGTATGTATGTATGTATGTATGTATTTTAGAGAGAAGGGAAGGGAAGGAACCACATTGATCAGTTGCTTCTTGTACACACCCCAACTAGGGCCAGAAACCTATTACTTTGTGGGGTGGTGGCCAACCAGCTGAGACACACTGGTCAGAACTCTATGGCTTCCTTAATTCACAGTTTTATTTAGCATCTACCAAGTTCCAGGAACGATTTATTCTATATGCTGCAGATACTGCAGTGAACTAAACAGACACAAATCATTATCCTCATGATATTTGCATCCTGTTAGTGTAGGTGGATAACAAAATCAGTAAATAAAGTATATGCTATACTAAATGGCAATAAATTCTATGGGAAGAAATAAAATAAGGAGTGGATAGAGGCACTGTGGGTAGGAATAGGCTTCTGGGCAATGTCAGTCTTCCTTTCTTATGTTTTGGCCACATATGGACACAAACCTTTTTGCTATCTCCCATTTGGACACCTGAGATGCATGGGAAATTCAAGGATTACTCAATAGTACTATGACTAAATGTTAAATGACTAGATATTAAGGGAAATTCAAATAGAAATACACGGAACATATGAGAAGTATGAAGGTTTGCTCTCAGGACTCACAAAGCCTGCCCCCTTTTACATATTGCCTCCTAAATCTTTGTTCTCTGGATGCAAAAGCTGAAATAATTCCATTGCCCCCTAGCCCAGGTTCCTCACTTCTCTACCAGCTGCCTCCACATAGAGGATGCCCCCTTGCAATCCAACATGCAAGAGCCTTAGTTTTGACAGGAGCCGTTTCATCTCATTTATCTCACTTGAGTGACTGCTGCCCATTAAGTTCTTTCTCTCCCTAAGTTATGATTAATTTCCAGCCTGAGAGACATCTCACTTTCCTGTGTGACAAGCATAGTGAATGATCTCATCTACCTGCCACAGCAGTAGTGTAGCTTAGTGTAGCTTTGTCCTTGCAAGTTGTGGCAGAGGTATCTACTGCTTATTGAATATAATTGTGCTCCCCCACTTTTCCCAGAGCCCTTAAAATGCTGTGGGGTCATGTGTCAATCCCAGGCTGCAACATCAAGAGACTAGTCTGGTGCTCAGAGACTAGAAGCCACACATTTTGGTTGGAATTGCAGCAGGAGGTAGACAGCCTGGACCCTTGGAACTGAGCTGTCCTGCAGAGCTGCTGAATTCACAGTCCACCTGGGATACATTAAGCATTAAGCCTCACATGTTAAGCCACTAATATTTGGGAATTTGTTTTTTACAACAGCATAGACTAGCCTGAACAAATATCTGGCCTTAGAGTGAAGGGAGATCATAGTACCACATATTCCAAGACATTCTTATAACCATAGGCATTTGGTAACAGGAAGACTCTCTTCACTCTGTGGAGGCAGTGCAGGGCAGCAATTAGGATGTGGTAGACAGATCTGAGTTTCAATGTTGGAAATGCCACTTAGTAACTAATTGTGTGACATTAGTTTCACTTCTCAGCCTCTCTGAGCCTCAGTTTTTATAACCTGAGTTTTAAACCATAAGGTTGTTTTGAGGGTTAATTGAAACCTCTTATAAAGTATGGTATGCAGTAAACATTTAGGAAATCTAATAAGGAGTGTTAAAAAGTTAATGTAGAGTAGATTTGATAATGTGCTGTCTCATTGGTTGAGACATATGTGACGTCAGAACTCTGTGCTTAGGGGACAGGGAAAAGACCTAACTGGAGCCACTCCCTGGAGCCTCTACAACCACCCCAACTTAATAATAAATAGGTGAAACTAAATTGGAGGGATGACAGAAAGAATATCTTTACAACTAATAAAATTTTGGGTGACAAATACATATAAAATTAATCATCAACTCAAGAAAATTATTTTTAAAAATCCTTTTCAATGGAAGGCTTGAATCACAGCAGAATTGCAAAAGATCAGACTGAAATAATTGAGTTTACTTTAAGTATATCATATATTCAAAGTCAAGAGGCAATTTCACGATTATTGAAATTTCTTTTTTTTCCCCCCCCTTTTTTTTCAATGTATGGTTGTTTTTCACCTGCCTCCAGCCACAGACCTGGCTGGAGACCTGGCTTGCAACCTGGGTATGTTGCTCTGGCTGGGAATTGAACCAGTGACCTTTGGGTTCTCAAGTTGGTGCCTTATCCACTATGTCACCAGCCAGGGCTTTCATTATTGAAAATTTTCAGGAGCTGGACAAAATTGGAGAAATAATAGCTCTAATAAAGAGGAAAATGGTTTCCCACCAAAGTTACATCAAGGTCATTAGCATCGTCAGTACCACATTTCTGCAAGAAAATGAAGGGGTTTCGAAGAAAGTGTGGCATTAGCTCATGTCAAAAATAATAGGGTGGCCTTGACTGGTGTAGCTTAGTTGGTGGGAGTGTTGTCCCACAAAGCAAAAGGTCACCAGTTCCATTGCCAGTCAGGATACATGCCTGGGTTGCAGGTTTGGTCCCTGGTCAGCGTGTGTACCAGAGGCAACTTATTGATATTTCTTTCTCATGTTGATATTTCTCTCCTTCTCTTTCTCTTACCCTATCCCTCTCTCTAAAAATAAAAGAAATATATCTTTTAAAAATTATGGGATAGGTAAGATATCCAAATCATTGAAAGGAGCATCATAAAGAACCAGGACCTATTAAGTCATTTTATTCAAGTCTTACCAGGACAAGACTCAATGTCACCATCACAGTCAGCATGCCAATTAATTCTGCCACAGCAAGTGACTTGGCAACTCCATTAACAGGGCAGTGATAAAATTAGGTATTGGCTAGGAATATTAGATATTTATTGAACTCCTACACCATAATTTTGTGCCATGCCATTCAGAGGTGGAGACAGTCCTTTAGTATAGAAACATACTCTCAGGAGTCATTATTGGACAACAAAGCTCTATTACCTGACAGTTTCTCACTTATTTGTAACAAGCACTCAAAGGAATGAGATAAGAAATCATCAAAGAAAGATTAAATAGGGTTTGTGTAGTTTTACCATCAGGATTTTAACCTCTTCAGAAACTGCTCCTTCTCTTCCTCACCCTGACCACCCTGTGATGAGTAAGAGTATTTGCTGCATTTCTGTAGCACCTCAAAGGTTTTATCTAGCAAAATATTTCACCAGCTCTCTTTCCTTCTCAGAAAAGCCCACGGTTAGGCCCCTCACAAGTGATCAGGCAGAATGACCACAAACTGCTTCTGAGTGGAATTTCTAACTGACTAATTTTACTGTTTTCCAGGCTGCTCTGTGTGCAGACTCTTCTGAAACTTGCTTGTTGAAACCTGTGAGGATGCTTCCCCATTTCTTAGTATCCCCAAACCACCATCAGAAGCAAGGCGGATACTCACACAGCTAGTTCAGTGTAATCGCAGGCTATTCAGGGGCTTCTCACACCAAAATGGATGGAAATACAGGTCATCTGGGGATGTTGTTAAAATAACTCCGTGGATCTGAGGTGTGGCCTGAGACTGCATTCCTAATAGGCATCAGAGACTGCTGCTGCTGGTTCTTGAGTAGCAAGACCCTGTGTGAGCATCTCATAGAACTGTGCAAGGCTGTGGGATAGTAGGTCATCTTCAACCAGGTATCTAGTGGAGAGGGGATGATACCACATACATCCTGGGCTCTTCACTCAACCTCTCTAAACTGGATTGCTCATTGAGAAAATGGAATAACTATAAAATTTACCTCACAGAGCTGCTGTGAAAACTGCTAATGCTCTAAAATTTAAGAAGTTTACTGTCATTACCATAGAAGGGAGTTCTATGGGATTAGTTCATGGGACCTTTATTGCTGACAATCAGGTGATATGTGTGGGATAACATGGGTAACCTGATGCTCTCATCTGTATCACTTTGCCATGTTTCTTTGTAACATTAGAAAAGTCAATTTTCATCCTGGTCTCACATGCTTCTTTCTGTTCAGTTCTATTCAGTTTGAGTCTCTCTTCACTCAGGTTTCTCAATCTCTAAGTTGAAAAGCTGCTTAAGATCCCTTGATGGATATAGGGTAGGAAAGTAGAGTTAATTCTTGGCAGAATTGCTTTTTTAATACAATACAACAGCTATAACTACCATTGGGAAATAGAAACATTATGCAATGTTTTAAATCCATTAGATTTGCAAAAAGATTTAGTGAAATTCATCCCAAGTGGTGATTAGTAAATTAGCAGGGAAGACAGGAAATGGCACAATAAATAATTTTCATGTTTTAAGTTAAACATTTCAATCCTCATGACATTTTACTCCTGACTTTGTGAAGTACTATATAATGATTTAGCTCATTAAACCCAGTAAGAAAAGTCTAGCTTAGCTGCTAACTTGGGATAAGTGAATGGTGCAAAGCACTTGTATTTCAGGTCTTCCCAAAAAGTGAAACAAAGGTAATATTATTCCAAAGCCCTAAGCATTTTTCAAAAAGTATTTCTGGATTAATTCTGATTGGTTCCTCACAAGTCATCATGTTTTCTGGAAATATCCATTAGTGTAAATGCAATTTAAGTTCAGTAAAGTGATCCCCTGCCTCTATCACTGACTCTTTTTCTCTAAGCAGAGAGACCTAAAAATCTACTCAGTAGGGAAAATGCCATATTCTTCATAAACTTTGGAAGGTACAAAAGATATAAGCATCCAGAGACAAGCAGAAATACTGATTCACTGCCAAGAGTTGTGCAGAGCAGACTACATCTCATAGAGCTCCTTTGTTTCAGAAGAAAGTTTTCTTATGATCAGAGGAAGATAGAGTTATTCATCTGTGGATAATGAGGATTAGTGTAAGCCAGTACTGTAACACATTTTAGACAGGGTCCTATTCAACATGCTTTAGTTCAATACTTCCATTGGTTTTGTCACTGTCATTGTTATTACTACTATTATTTTGGTCCCAGATGGGATAGAATTTTTCCTACGAATTAACAAGTAGCCAGTGGTAATATTCAACTTTGCCCCATACCTAAATTTTGCGTGGTGCATGCATAAAGACCAGATTTATCACCTGTTTTCTACAAGAACTTGCTAATATGTACTTGTGAATTTCATTTAAAAAAAAAAAAAAACAAACAAGTTTTACCCCTGGCTGGTGGTACAGTGGATAAGGCGTTGGCCTGTGAACCCAAAGATCACTGGTTCGATTCCCAGCCAGGGCAACATAACTAGGTTGCAAGCCAGGTCTCCAGCTCGGTCTGTAGCTGGAGGCAATTGAAAGGCAACCATACATTGATGTTTCTCTTCCTCTTTCCCTTCCCCTATCTGAAAAATAATAAATAAAATCTTTAAAAAAAAAAGTTTTGCCAAACAGAATATAGAATATTTGACACAACATTTGGGTTTGGAAAGCTTCCACTTATAAGGTTAAATTCTCTATTCATTACTTTGAGAAGTATTCAATTTCGGTTGATATTCTACTTCAGGAAATACCTTTTTAATCTTCTTATTAGTATATTATTGTTAAAAGAGAACTTAAAAAAGAAAAAAAAAAAAAAAAAAAAAAACCTTGAAAGTTATTTGATGCCGGAATAATACCAGTTTCTTTAATAATAACAAAGCTAATATAGAATAAAAGCCATCAGGTTTGGGATATTTTATGAAAATGTTTTAATTCAACTGTTTCTTTGGAATGTAGTAGTCATAGTTTGGAATTTAAGTTACAGTTCAGTTCTATGCAGTTTTTTATGCTACTCAGTGTCTGAGAATACAAATGTCATTTAAAGTTAAGGCTTCTCTGTTCATTTTGAACCAACAATTTACAAGTGTCACATTGTCATAGAAAATAAAATTTCTGTAAAAAAAATTTGCACAAAATTTTATGATGGTACAAAACATGAAGCAATAATATACCAGTAAAATGAAAACATTTTACTACAGAAAGTTTTAAAGATTTCAATAAAGAAAAAATATGTTATTTTACACATTTAAAAATTACAAAACAATCTAAAATAATATAAACTGAACATTTTGTAACACTGCCTTTACAAATTAATAACTTTATAAACATATAATTTTAAAATATATTTATCAGTGCAAGATACTTTAAAATTTAAAGTTTCAGTATCATTTTTCCTTGGATGAGGACAATTTTAAGTCTGTTGTCTTAAAAAAATCAAGTCTTAGTGCTTTTGTCCTGATATGTTTATGACAACTGAATAAATGCCTCTGGGGAAAAAAATCTATTCTTCTTTCATAGTGATCGATACTTTCCTGGAATCAACAGAACCTTCTCAATCTAATTAAACCAAGATGAATGGACTGTCTCCTCCATGATGCAATTGCAACTCCCACAAATGTTTTTGAGTGAGACCTATAGCAATGCAGGAAGGCAGGAGAGAGCTAAAGGTTCTTATGTACAACATGACATGATACAAACAGATGGAAAATAACCAAAGTTTCCTGGATTGATTTACATGCTGCCTGGTAAGATATGTACTTCTCTGAGTTGTTAGGTCTTCCCAATCACAAGGCTGGCTTTTTCTCTGTGAGCAAGAAGAAGTTTCTAAAAGTAGTCATTCAACTCTGTTTTCTCAAGGCTAAATGGATTTTAAAAACATTTGTTTCGGCTTTACTAACTTTTTTATTTCCCAAATACTTCATTGCCAGGCATCAGGATTTCTAGCTACTTTCTTAAATTAACTGTTCTTTCTTCTATTTTCTTCTCTTACCCAATACCAAAACAAGATCATCTCGGGGAACATTTTTGCCTAGATAGGTGTAAAAACCTTATGTTTTGGGCATTTGGGCATTTGGAGAATTGTATCCAGTCCTGTCTTTGGGTTTGACATGAAAGCCAATTGGTATTATTTCTCCTCTCAAATTGTTATTTTTATAAAATGCAAACATTTCTATCAAAGATCATTTTAATTGGAATAGACAGACAAATGGCTTAAGGAAAAAAGATACTGTCACTTTAACCAGTTAACAAGAAAACCAAAGTTAAACTTTGGAGGGAAGAGTTAGGAATTTCCCTTATTTATTTATTTTTAAGCATAAAGTCTAGTAAAACTCTTTGCCATTACCAGTAGGTTAAAGCTGCAAGTTTCTTTTCTGGACAATGGCAAATGCTTGAATTCTAAGAGAGAAAAAGACAGACAGGTAGGAGAGAGTTTACATTTGAAAATACATTCCATATGAAAGAACCATAGGAGAGAGTATTGCAGCTTTACAGTATACAAAAGGATCAAGAGACATGAACTTGAACTACAGAAAAAGCAGAACAATTAAGCCACATTGCCAAATATTCCCAGCCCTCGCCTTCCTGGGGGCTGATGCCTCACACTAAAATATACTTTCTTCTTAGTCAGTGGGCCACTGGCATTGGATTAAAGAGCTGGGCTTTCACCAGTGAGGAACAGAACAGGTTGGTAATGTGATACGATGTGAACCAGTACAAACGAAAAGGCACTTGAGAGGACATGGACTAGCCAGTGCCGAGGATTCTCTGTTGCGTTTATCGACAGCGCACCCAGTTGCCAGCAATGTCTGGTGATGGCAGTTTTCTGTACAGAGTTCACAAGCACGAGGTTTAGTACAACACTGGAAAACATCAAGGAAATTGGACGGTATTGCTTCGTAAACAGAGCTGACACACTATATCGGTACTGAGGCTACAGTACTTTAAAGTAAAATATCCTAATCCATCTTTGCCTATGTAGGACATGGGCAACTATACACAGGTACAGCTTCAGGAGTTCACTGAAATGCAGTTGTTCTAATATACTCTGGGCAATGAGATATGGGTAGTATGTCCATCAAAAGGGCCCTAGGGAACACACCTGGTGCCAGCATCTTGGATTTTGCAGTTTCTGAAAAGTATCCATAAAAGAAAGAGGAGAGAGGGGGAGGGAGAGTCAAAATGAATCATTAAGTCAATCATACTTGGTCTCAACATCAGCATTGATTCTTCAAATTAAACCAACAGAAAACACAAGCTGACTGTACATGATTCCTATTGTTAACATAGCTAACTTGTTCATGTCTTGTTGGCCACACTCTTTGAAACTCCTGAGAAAAGCCTGGCTCAGCGTCATCAACGCATTTCCCAGCCTGTCCAGTGAAAGATCAACAGTAAATTATGCCCTTCCACCTCAATTCTAGGACTCGTCTTTTCCTGTCTGCCTTCATGCCTCTGAATAAGTACTCTGTGTATTCAGTTTGTCTTTTTTCAACTTCACACCATCTACCAGTTCGAAATTATAGTTCTCCAGGGCAGATAAATTTCTTTCTGACATGCCATTGTGCCAACAGGCACAGTACAGCACCACCCCGCAAACGGCACCCAAGAGCACCCCCAGGGCGCTCATGGCTATGATGGTGATGAGGATGGGGTCCAGCGTCTTCAGCACATTGCCCGGCTTCCTAGAAATGTTCTCGTCCCCCTCTCCTGCACCCTCATATCCTTGGGTGCTTCCTGGGGAGAAAAACAATATGAGAGACATGAACACTGCTGACATACTAGCTGGAAGGAGGCAGAACAATAGAGAAAAGGGAAGATAAAGACAAAATCACAGGCACATTTTCTGTCCTCTCCTTAGGGCCTGTGGGGGATTTCTAAAGCGGTGTTTGGTTCCCCTGATGCCAGGGACACACCAGGTTTGTGCTTGACTCCCTGCTGGGAATGGAGGTGTGGGAGGGGAGGGTACTGGGAGCTGCGGCCCTGACATCTAGCCCCACACATGGGAACCACTAATTCTGGGTAAAAGTGGGGTTAATGTTCTCTAATTCAGATTTTTTAAAAAGATTTTTATTTATTATTTTTAGAGATAGGGAAGGGAGAGAGGCAGAGAGAGAGAGAAACATCAATGTACAGTTGCCTTTCACCTGCCGCCAGCTATAGACCTGGCTTGCAACCTGGTTATGTGCCCTGGCTGGGAATTGAACCAGCAACCTTTGAGTTCATAGGCCAGTGCTCAATCCACTGAGCCACCAGCCAGGGTGTCTAATTCAGAATTCAGGCAACCTACCATCTGTGCTGGATTGTAATCTTTGTTTTTAGTCCTTGGCCAGATATAGTCACTAAGCTTTGCACAGTGCTTAGTCTCACACTTGTTCCACAGAGGATTTAAGCATTCATTCCCCATGCATCTATCTGCCTGATCCCACCCAGGCCACCGGCTACCCTACTTGTGGGGGTGAGTCCAGTGCTTGGCCCTGTCTACACACTGCTTGTTCTCCCACATGTGAAGTCTTCATGTCAGGCAAGTTATGCCCAATTCTACAGTGGTTTCACTCAAGAAAAGATCTTTCAGAACAACAATTCCCTTGCTACTGACATCTGAAAGGGCCTATGACTCCAACCTAGAGACCAGGGCTCTGATGAGCTGAATGGAACATGTTAATAATCAGCATGTGTATAACCCTGGTGGTTTCACTGGAGAAGTCACGCTGCCCTGCAGTTCAGTCCCTGGAGAAATGTTTTCTTTAGAGTGGAACATGAGGGATTATGCACATGGGAACTTTGAGCCTAAATACCTGGTACTAGAAATGAGACTAAAATGTTAATCTGCTTTATGCACAGTGTTTCCTTAGTGGTGTTCAGATCAACAGAGATTCCAATAAAAGAAAACTAAAAATATGAGACGCAAGTCCCTAAACAGGGGCAAACAACCAATAGGGGCATATTAATACTCTTTCCCTTGCTAAAACACTGTTTTGAAACAACATTTAACAAAGTTTACATCTCAGTGACTATGTAGCTAAGCTAAATGAACCTCTAGTCTCTATCAAGTCCAAGTCTGACTGTGGTAGGACCACACTGCTAATAGCAACAGATGCTGATGCTGATGGGTGGGGCTGGGACAAGTATCCAATGATTCATAGCCGCTGACTGGGAGGTATGGAAACTTCTGGAAATAAAATAACACCAGATAAGGCTTAACTGTGATCAAATGTCTTGAATTGGATCACAAAGCAGTGTTCAGAGAAAACACACTTTCAAATTCATCAGTGTCAAGTCAGAGGCTACCACCTAAATGGCTGGTAACTCTCTTCAGGGGAGTTATTGCCCTGAGTTTCAGTATCCTTATCTGAAAATAGGGATAAATATACCTCAGAGAGCAGCTGTCAAGCATAGGGAGATAACCATGTGATAAGTAAAATGGTTGGGGCAGACTAGCTCCTCAATAAATCCTTACCATCCTCATTAGAAAACTAGGGTTCCAGTAGAGGAGGATGGTAACATACAAACCAAACTCAACAGATTGTTACAAACACTGGGCTCACATATTTGGATTAGTTTCAAATATCAGTGTGGGAATCACTGTAGGCCTTGGATATGTCTTGGTCTTCGCTACTTTTCTGTTTCCAGTTATGAAATGAGCCAAGTTCCCTTCATTATCCTCTAAGTCCTCTTCCAGCTCAGGGAAGGAAGGGCCTGGCTAGCACCCTAGGCCAGAGCTCAGCCACTTGCATAAACCAGACTACCACAGAATCTGGCAGCTTTGGGGCAGCTTAGAAGCTTGGTGACAGAGAGTTTTCCTGTAAACAGAATGAAAGCCACAGAAAATTATTTTAAAAAGTAGTCAAAAAGACAAATTTACCTGTTTCAGCAATTTTATTTTCTGGGTTCTTTTTATCCAGATCCGCCGGTCCTAATAGGTCAAACAAAATCAAAAGAGATATTTGAACTGCCAACAAAATACAGTCACACAAACTACATAAACCTTACATACATGTACACAGATACACACACACTCATGTTTCAGCTGGGTCTGCTCTGCAGTGTGGGTACAATTGACCCCACTGCATAACTATGGAACAACAAAGGCAACATGTTATTAGCTGAGTGTACTGTTTAGGATCAGAAAAAGGTGGAGACAAACAGTCTTGGCATTTGGAGTGTGGGAAGTTTGGTGAAAACGGGGAATAGAAGTGGGGCTGTTCATATGGCTACCAGCCTATGCCTTTGCAGGCAACTGCTTCCTAAGTTTGATGTGTTGGTTTGGTTTCCCAGATAATATGCCAGCTCTCTGAGGCCAGAGACTGTGTCCTGTGTCATGTGGGGGAGGGGGAGGAGAAAAATGAAAAAATGTCTCTGGAAAAAGTGAAATGCTGGTATCACTTACTGTTCTGAGTAGAACGCAGATGATCAGTACTTTGGTCACTGCTGTCTCCTCAGCATTTACAACAGTGTCCAGAGCATACTAGAGGTCTCAATAAATATTTGATGGATAATTATATAACTACCCTAGACATCTTTTTAATGGTACAGCAGCAGAGAGTGTTTAATGGGACTTCAGTTGGGACTTTCTGAGTACAGTGCCTAGTGACAGGTACAGCAAAGTACACCAGTCATATGAAAAGGAAAGGGCTCGTGGAACTGCCTCTACATATTCATGAAGCACTGGATGCTACTTTGCATACAATAGGTGGTCAGTTCAAACTTTGTTCAGCTGAACTTAATTTATGTCTTTGTTTTAGTATGTGGAGTTTGCTCTGCCTTCCCAAAACATCACTATCATCACTCTCACCTTGGAACAGGAAAGCAACGGTATTAATGTGTACTCTGTTAACTACATGTAATACATCTCTTAATAGCATGTAGATTTGAATGTGGGGATTTGTAAAGTAGTTGCAACTGAAATATCCTTTACTATGAAGATTTGCTAACTAGCGTAACATTAAATATAATTCCTTACATAGTACGAAGAAACACATTTTATTCACTGCTCTTTTAATCCCATTAATTTCTTCAATTGACACTATCAAATTATTGCCATTTTAGGGATTATGTATTTTCAGTATAGTATATAAAAAAGCTTTGCAAATTGCTGAAGTGACCAAAACCCCATTATAGCCAACAGGCCTCCTTTGCCTTAAATTCACCCAATATCCTTAATCCATTTTGTTACAATTAATATGCAATTATATAATAATATATATAAAAAACATTAAGTGTAAAAAAATGGAGCTTAAGACTATTTGCTGTGCTATTGCATTGCCACTAATTATGCTATTTATAATTCTATATTAAGAGCTAGGGAATATGAATTTGTTTTCTATCTGATTTTTATCCTGTATATATCTCAGATCAATAAAAAATATAAACTCTGAAACACTAGGCAAAAGCTCTAAATTTAATTTATTCTTTTGAATAATTTCAAATATTTTAGAGTCAGAAATACCTACATTTTTGTAATAGAGCAAATAATTATGGCTTCTGTGATTCATTAACAATAATATCTTAAATTCACTGTCATCAAAATTTTCAAAGGCCTGCTGTGTTGTTTATGCATCCAAATATTTACAATTATCCAGATGTCTGAGCTTCGCACTGCTCATCAAAATGTTTTGGCAGGGCATACACAGCCTGTAAACTGGGAGTTTTTATTTTGCTACAATCTTTGGAGTTCATATCATTCTATAGTTTTGTAGGGACCCACCAGACATTCTAAATACAATAGGTTAGGTAATGGGGTAGCTAAAGGTAAACTGCCCTCATTTTTGTCTTGTAGCACCATAATATTGATTTCACATGATATGCTTATAGGCCACATTGAAATTTCAGGTCTAGGTGAGCAAGATGAAGACCATCACATGGCAAGAATCTTGCTCTGGGCAAGTGCTCCACAAGTTTCTACAGAACTTGTACTTACGTGCACAGTCCTCTTGCGAAATATGGTTATTAATACTAATGTCATCCACTGCAATCCCGCCAAGGTTTCCTTTTCCAATTTCGCCCTCAAAAATCACCTAAAAGTTAGATCATTTCCACAGTATTAAATTGTTCGGTCCCAAATAGCAGAATTTGCAAATGCTTGCTCATCTCAGGCTATAGCACCTAAATTCATGAAATTTCACATTAGCACATGCTTTATTCAGCAATCCATATTAACTGCCTGGTGATGGCAGAAAATTTCTCTGTCCATTCTCTTTTCATAATACAAAACTTAAAACTGAAAAAAGCAGGAAATAAAGGAATCCTTATTGTGACAGCCCAAAAATAGACTATACAGTAACATTTTTGCTCCTTTCTCAGCAAGTTTGTTCTATTCCTGTAGTCTAGAACACTGAAACATGCTACTGAGATTATCATTATTAGAGCAATATCTCAGGTTCACAAAACCCCTGAAATAATTTTTGGAATTCTTCCCATGTCTCTTGTGATAAGAACATGACCTTGTGTCCCTGAAGCAGCTGCCTTCACCACCCTGGGAAGGAGTTTACCTGGTAAAGTTTCAGAGACTTGTGCAGCAGGACACGTCCTTCCTTCCAGTGGTCTCCTTGGTGTCCAATAGCCACCCAGACCAGCTGGTCGTACTCCTCCGGCTTCTGGTAGCGCAGCTTGACTCTCAGCGTGCCCACATGCAAACCAGACATGTGATACCAGAAGGTCATGCAGTGGGCGGAGTTCTGGGAATAAACCACAGGGCTCACCAGGCGAGCCACTTTGCCCTTCTGATTTTCATCAGCTTGGGAGTAGATGAAGTTGCCATCTCCTGCTGGGACAAAAACTGTGTTAGGGAGAGTGCCCACATGTATGACTCCTTTGTTCTTTTCTTTAAACTTCCACTGCTCAAACCATCTCTCCTGGGCTGAACACCAAGAACCCAAACCTGCAGTGGAAAGGAATGGGGTGTAGTTGTTGGGGACCCAAGGCTCCACTCTGAGCTGCTGTAAATGGGCAAATGGTTGAGGCAAGGCCACAAAGCAGTGCTGAGACACCACTCATTCCCAAAGCTCTGCTGTATGGATACGTGCAATGACTTAAGCATCCCTGCACCACTGTAGGCAGGCTGAAAGCATGGCACAGACCTATTTTCATGCTACTTTGAGATTGCTTCAGCAGCAATTGTGTGAACACAGACATTAAGGGGAATAACTTAGAAGTATTCTCATTTATTGTTTAAGCAGGAAGGCTCTGGTTGATTATACATTGATCCCTATAACTGCTTGATGATAAGAAAGCTGAATTTTTCCAAATAATCTAGTAGTCTCCCCCCCCCACACCCAAGTTCAGATTATTTTCACCAAGTTTATTTTAATGGTTTATAAATTCCTGGAATAAACCCAAGGGCTTGATCCCAGCTCCTGTGGGATGCAGGGTTCCTGTTCAAGGACAGGCAAGGTTGCATTTTCAAGGTTTATTAGAAAGTAACATTTGGCAACATAGACACTTGCAAAGCTATGAGGACTTACCTTGATTTTGCTTTTAATTACCCACAGTGGGAACATTACCTCCTGCCACCACCTGGTATAAACACATGACTCTTGTTTCCCTGTTTGCTCTGCAAATAGAAATTGCCTCATCTCTTCCTCACCTGATGTGAGTGTGAATCTAGTACTTGGGCCTCAGTGGGCAGGAGGGTGTTTGGTTTGCTGTGTGGGGGGTTATGTATTTGTGAGATAATTGTTCGCTGTGCACACATGGGCAGATCTTTGTATCTGCTCACTTACGTCGACAGTGTCCAGGTGGATGTAGATGAGTCAACAGGCAGCTCTCCTCCTTCACCTGCTGATATCTGAGATTGCACTGAAGTGCACTTAATGAAACTGACAGGTGGAATGAGAAAAGGAGGGAGCAGATAAAATCATCACTTCGGTATTATATTTGATGCTCTCAGTGCCCCTGTGACCAGGCTAAGTCTCTCCTGGGATCTGTCTTCTTCAACCAATGTAGCAAGGTTGGCAACGGCCTGTCTAGGAGATAGTGCCATTTCACTGAGTGGAATAGTGGGTCAGTTCACCAAGAGGCACAGTGAACAGGTAGAAAAGCACCCACCTTGCCTCTGCCTCCTCACACAATCTTATGGAAAAAAGACTGAAGTTGTAGATCTGCAGATAAGAAATAAATTCATTGAGCCCATGGAGTTGATTTAGATAAGTCAGAGAACAGACGGTAGATAGAAGGAGAAAACTGGACGGAGGTAGGAGGAAAATTGCGAGATCTGCCCTGGCCTTAGCCCTACTGCCATTGGGGACTTTGAAAAATTAGCTCATATCACATTTCTATTTAAAACTCTCCTCGTTGCCTTCAGCCCATTCCCTTTCCCATATCTAACTGCTTCACATAGGAACCAGTCCAAACAACATCACTGGCAATCCACCAAAACACAAACCTGTCCTCTTCACATCGCTGCACCGGTCATTCCTTTTTCAAGTCGAGCTTACAGCATCTCTGAAAGGGGACTGCTCTGTCTGACCCTTCCTACTTATCTTTCACCACTGACAGTCATTTCTGATATCCTTCATTCTGCTGTGCTGTGATTGTTTCCACCCACCACCAGGCTGGGAGCTCTTCAAGGGCAGGGCCACCCTCTTTTACACATGCACCTCCTGGGCCCAGCACATCTACCGTGTAACCAAGGGGGCTACTCGTGTGCCATGTGCCCAGTGTACCAGGCGAAAATGCTGGGCTTCAGGAATCCTCGCTGAGGATGTCCATAGCTTTATTCTGAGAGGCCAAGTGCAGAAAAACAAGTGGGATCCCTTTAAATAAACTCAAAAGTGAGCAGCAGGATATTGTACCCAGATAGTGTTCATTTAAAAACAATCTCCATGTGCCGCATTGCGTGCCATATTGGTGTGCGCACTTGTGAGCTGTGCAGGGCTCCTCTATCCCCACTGTCTCATGTTAACAAGCCCTGCCTTCAGTGTCAGGCTCACTCACTGCTCTCAGCAAGGATTGTGCTCCTAGCACTGCAGGAGGCTCTGTCTAGCTAGGGCAGGCCTGGCACTGCAGCCAAGTAAATCTGGGTGTCTGGGAGAACGAAAACCACAGATCCTGACCCCTTCTCAGCTGTTACCCTAAGACCTCCTCTTTTGATACTGAATACACACAGAGCCAATATTTTTCCTTTCAGGGGTTTTGTCACAGTTCTGGGTCAGGAACTCCATTTTAATTTTCTCAATTAATGCTTCACTTCTGAGAGCCTTTCAGCCTTTGTCTCTGGCTAACATTGCTTTTAACCCCCTTTGAATGTCAGATCCCACTGAGCCATTTTGTTCTACTTTGCATCAATTTTGCCACCATTACTGCCTTCATTCCAGCTAATTGCATTTGGTTAATTTGATGCCATTTATATGTACAGTGCCATTTACAGTCAAAGTATTTCAAGTTTTCTAAAACTGCTTGTCTTAAGATTCAATTGAATGTATCTCAGAATTGAAGACGTCCAATTTTATCCAATTTCCTTGTCATTCTCACCAGGCAAGGAGCTAGTTGGGTGGAAGGAGGCCTTTCAACCTACTTGATGGTTATATTCACTGAGGGAAAAGTGAACAACAAAATTCAAAAGGTATGAAGTACCCTCTGCCCATCCTTCGGCTCACTGACCCACTGGCCCAAAGCACCAGCCCAGGGGGGAACCCTGCTTAATGAGATCTCTCAGCAATAGCAAATGCCCCTCTGGTGTATCTTGAGAGATACACCATTACTTGAGTCAGTAGTCCTGTGAACATCACTGAGTAGATTTTGTGAGTTGGGTGCTCCTTGTGAGTGTGTGTATGTGTGTTTTGTGTAGGACACCTCTGATTCTTTATACCATGCTTCAAGTTGGGGAATAAAATGACTACAGAGGAAACAAGATTAAAGGTAGGTAGAAGAGTTCACTGGAGTGGTTGGTGACAGTTCCCTCCCTCCCCCAACCCATCCCTTTGCCACTAATTCACGTTAATGGGAAAGTAAGACGGGGCAGGTTGGGGGCTGTTTTCTGTAACCTGGCCTGCGGTGAGGTTTCTGCCTGCTCAGTTTAAAATTGCCCCTCATACTTATAAAAGTATAAGAACCCAACTCCACCCTTATTTACTTGAACTTGAAGGGTCCAGAGAGAGCAAGCCTAAAGCAGATTTATTGTTTGTTCATCTGTAAATAAGTGAGGTGACGTAATATGTCTGGATTTGCTTCAAAATAGTCCAGAGTCAGGGATAATAAAGAAAGATTCCTAAGATTTGATTATTGTTAAAGTTAGAGTATGCACATTTAGGGGTTTGTGTTACTATTTCTTTTTGACTTTTAAATATGTTTGAATTCTTTCATTGAAAATGCTCAGAAAAAAGTATAAAACAGGTACTATGTCACACAACGTAGACCAGTTTGTTGTATTTTGGGAGGTCAATCAGTTGCCAAATTTAATTAGCAATTTTTGCTAATAAGTGTACCTCTATTAGGGAAAGAGATCTTGTTGATTCCAGGAAATAAAATACTGCAGTATTTTCTTTACCCCCTGGATTCACAGACCCCAGACACCCTTCTCACTCATACCTCAAGCTCAGAGAAATGAGGCCACAGTGAACTCTCCATTACCTGTGTGATCCTGGATTGGTCCCGTTTTGCTGGTCAACACACTCCACTTGAGTTGCACATGATTGTCATGTTCCCAGTGACAGAATGTCTTGTGAGAGCCCCAGCCAAATTCACAGTTAAAACCATATGTTGGAAATTCTTCAGTGGATGGAAAGGAAATATAGAGACAAGTGGAGAAAGTCACATTTAATCATCTAGGTCAGAAAAGCCCTTAATTCATCCATAGAAAGCACAATATATATATATTATATAACTTAATATCTATTTGAAGATTTTGGGAAAACCACAAAATCCAGAATAACCAGGCAACTCAAAAAATGCATGGAGATGTCAAATGTTTGCAAAATCACATTTAGCAATTTTTTAAAATCGGCTTTATAAAAATAATTATGGACTGACTCTGTCAAGTTTTTTTTTATATGAAATTACCTGGAAGTTTCCTTTCCAAAGCATATACCTTACATCCGTAGTATTCCCTCTATATTTCTACATATTTAATATAAAAGATACTATGTTCTTGAGGATAGATTACATAAATTGATGTTAACCAATGAAAAGAATCTTAATTAGAATTGACCCAGGAATCTCAAGCCTAGAAATGGACTGGTGAATGCCTCAGTCCAGAGGCTATTTGTATTCCCAGTACAGGGCTTATGCTTCAGGTCTTTGCTGTCAGATCTCTGAAGCAGTCCTTAAGATTACTATTTTTTCTTCTGTGCTTTATTTCACAAATTAACTTCAGTTAATTTGAAGTGTAGTTTCTGCTTTTTCAGTGAATTTTAAAATTTGCATAAAAATTGTTCACCCCATTTAAATACATCAAAGCAAGGTCATGTAAAACAAAGTCACATTTAAATAGCTACCCAGTTTTGTTTGTTTGTTTTTTTAATGTTCAAGATGCTTCCTTTGGGATCCAAAAGGAAAGAAAGTATAAGCGAATTCTCAGGAATAATTTCTCTTGTGTGGTCTGCCAGATGCTACTTGACTATAGTGTTTTTTGTTTGTTTTTAAAGATGTCCTCTGCTTTTTTTGTTGTTGTTGTTAAAAAATTATTTTTAATTTTTTAGTAAAGGTTTTCATTATTTTCCAGAGAGAAGGGTAGGGAGGGAGGAAGAAGAGGAGAGAAGCACCAATGTATGGCTGCCTTTCACCTGCCTCCAGCCAAGGACCTGGCTGGAGACCTGGTTTACAACCTGGTTATGTGCCCTGGCTGGAGAATCAAACCAGCGACCTTTGGGTTCACAGGCCAGCACCACACCAGCCAGGCCCTGTTTTGTTTTAATCTTCTTTTATATTTTCACTCCACCCTCTTTTGAAATTAGCTTGAGTTTTTGTATGGAAAAATAAAATTATTGATGCTCAGAATTTTGGGGGTATATTTAAGCTATCAATAAAATGACTCCTAAAGATAAGATACTCGTTCTTGGGTCAGTTCCACACCTCCTCCCTACACAAATGAACCACAAGAGGCCTGTTTCCTTAAGGCAGGGGGAAGGGGGCCAGTATGTCTCACCAAGGCCAGGCAGTCCACAAGATGGCAGCAGAGAAACAGAGAAAGTGCCTAGGGCTACCTGCCAAGTGAACTTAACCAATGTCTCAAAACCATCCCTGTGCACAATCAAAGGAAGTGGGGGTATTTCTTGGTTTTGATCTTTTCTTTACCTTTACCAAAATATTGAATACAAAATATCTGGCTTTCTTCTTTGAGTCTAGCGCCATTGCTTTTCTTCCACATTAACAAAGGCAAGAGGAATTTTAATGGAAAGATTTATTGAATGGATGATTTTCTTTGCATTTTTAGTTTGCAGGGAACTCTTTTCAAATGCTAATGTAAAATTTTAGAAGAAAAAATTCACTGTATGAATTGTCAAAACTGAGAAGGATGGAGTCTTGCTTCCAATGACAATGTGCCCTCCCAAAGCGTGCACAGTTCCAGTGTGAGGATGGAAACAGTGAGCTATGGGATGTGTCCAATGTGAGTGTGTTGAACTCGTGCTCAAAATGTTACTGGAGTGCTGTACTCATGTCTAGTTCATCATCATCACAAAATAGGACTTATTAGAGCATGAGAAATCCTTTCCAAAATTTACCACATTTGTGCAGTAAGATTGAATTATGCAGATGAGGTCAACTCAACTGAACAGTGACTGAATGGTTGAACAACCTGGGATGTTAATGCCCACAATCAGGAATGTATTGTTGCATAATCTCATGTTTGAAAACACTAATACTAGAAAATGTCAATGTGTGTGTGGTTTTGGGTTTCTCCTTAAATGTAGTTTTTAAGACACTCACATACAGGAGGGCAAGCAAGCCATTAACACAACACATATTTCTGGTTATGTTTACCTTGTTAATACATTAAATTTATTTTGTAGTACAGAAAAACTGCATCATCATTACTTTGGCTGTTAATATACTGGTGATATCATAAAATATGTGAACTTTAGTATTACTGTAATCACTAGGACAACATCGCCTAAAAGGATGTTTTAGGCATTTCTCCTGCTTGAACATTTTGTATTTTACTACTCTTTTATCTTCTTGTCCTGAGTATAAAACTTACTTTTGACAATCTTGCTTATTTAAAGAAAAAAAATTTTTAAAGATTTTATTTATTATTATTTAGAGAGAGGGGAAGGGAGGGAGGCAGAGAGAGAGAAAGAAACATCAAGGTATGGTTGCCTTTCACCTCCCTACCACCATGGACATGGCTGGAGACCTGGCTTGCAACCTGGTATGTGCCTGACTGGGGAATCGAACCGCAATGTTTGGGTTTGCAGACCGGTGCCTATCCACTGGGCCAACAGCCAGGGCTGAAGAAAATTTTTTAAATTTATGCATTTTGTGAGGGAAAGGTATAGAGTAAGAATAGCTCAATGTTGAAAGTTCAAGTAGCAACAGAGAGGCTATTAAATATACAAAATACACATAAACATTTATAGAAAGGAAAAGAGGAAGAAACCAGAGAAAGGGACAGAAGAAGAAAAAAGTTGAGAAAGAAAAAACAAAATGGATGAATGAAATCAGTATATAGGACTATTGACCTTTAAACCTTCAAAATATTACCCAAGCTCTGTAGCTGAACAATTCCTATTAAATTTATTGGGAATAATATGGCTAAATTCCTTCTTGACTCTTAAAAATAGCAGGAAACAATATTCCAAACTTAAAACAAATTTATAGCCCCCGTGAGCAAGCACCAGCTGTGCTTGTTGAACCTGTCTTACTCATGGTTGAATCATTAGCACTGTGTATGCATGAGGATTTAACTTTCAAATCTGGATTTCTATTGAGCATGTTAACTCACAGACTGGACTTTTAGTACAAATAAGTGGAGGAATGGAGCCCCATGGAATCACAGGTTATGAATACACTCTGAGCTGCTTAGGAATGTTGGAAGGTCCTCAGAGGGTAAAAGGCTTCACTAGTGGGAGCTGGATTTAAAATGCAGGATTCTCATCAGTTCCTGGCAGACAACTAATAGGGTTTTATGCATCTGATTACAGCCTAGACCGTACATGTATGAATATTATATACCCACTTACTATATGGATAAGAATCCAAAATGAAATCTTGAGACTGCTTAAGTCTATACTGGCATCATCAAAATCAGATTATGACAAAGGTTTAGAGGTCTGATTCTCTAGAAGTTGCTTGCTAAGACACCTGAAGAATCTGAAGCTTGAGGAACAGTGGACCTGAGTCCTGGGGGCCACCTCAGAGTTAGAATTGGCCTCTGACTTACAGTGTCAGGTACTCGAGCACAGCCTTAGTTAGAAGGTGGCAATGCACAGAACTTCTCAAAAAAAAAAAAAAAAGAAAGAAAGAAAGAAAGAAAGAAAAAAAGAAAAAAGAAGAGAAAAGAAAAAGAAAAAGAACAAGAAGAAGCAGCAGCAGACATCTATTATCCACAAAGACTTAGAGCCAGATTTGTGATTCAGACAATGGAAAAACAGGAAACCAAAGTGATTTATAAAGGATTCTGGGCAGACCCTGGAATTCAGAACTGGACCCTATTAGTACACCCTGTGGTTTGACATGAACTTATTCAGATTGTGCTAACAATAGGTGTTCCTAGTGCTTGGTTTGTACATCTGCCCTCTGGCTACAGTAGACCCTGTGGGATGACCGCCTGGCCCTGGAACTCCTGTGTGTATCCTTCGTACCAATGGCCTTGAGTTCAGGCACAAATCAACTATGTTCACAAGGCCATTCCTGCTCTGATAATACAGGCCCTTCCACATTTAGGGCTCTGATATATCTTTCTTATTTGTTTCTGCAGCTGGCAATATCTTTTATTTAATGATCCCTAGCTCTTTTGATAGGCAAGAAAAGAGGTGAGATAAAATTAGTTGGCAATTTCATAGTGGCTTTAATTAATTCTCTGGCACAATTTTACTTGTGCAGTTAAAATGTTTGTTACCCTGTTAGAACCTCATTTTTTTCACCTCACCCTTCTTCTTTGCTACAGAGTCCTAGAGGGCCAATCCCACAGAACATTGCCCTGCAGGGCTTAGAGCTTTTGGGAAGAGCGGAGAGCAAGCAAAGAGCTGGCTGTGCTTGTGAGGTAGCTCCAACCCTCCATGTTGCTGAGCTCTCCTTTAAGGCCATGTTCTACTTATTGTGAAAAAGATGTGGGTAGGACTGCAGAATTTTGGGAATATTTAGGTGAAGATTACTCTTCAGTTTCATCTTTGGGATCAGGGGTGTTTGAGCTGTGCGGTAGCAGGAATTTTATCAACCTGAGCACACTACAGGGAAAGTTGGGGTTAAATCCAAGTACAGAGGAGTTTGTTTTGCAATTTAATCAAGTCAATGGTGACAGGGTCCTGTAAGGAAGCATGCTAATTAGAGCAATCCTTTCTGCCCTTTGCCTGGCTGGGTAGCATCATAGTGTTGAGGAAACATTGATATACACCATGTGCCCCATTAGTGAGTGACTGGGGGCCTGGGCTGCATGAGCTTCTGTAAAGGAAATGGGAGAAGCTGGAAAGCTGACCTGCTCACCTTACTTTAATCATTAAATTTCAAGTATTTAAAACTCTGATTGCTTGTACTGACTATTTCCCTTCTTGTGAGTCTATAGGGAAGAATTTTTCAGAATACTAACACAATACAAAAGGAGAGCAAAAGGGAGGCCATCATTTAATTGTGGTTGGCCTTGATAAACAGTAAATCAAGGGCTTTAAAAGTCATCGTGCTGTTCTATTAATAAAGGGATGAGGAGAGCCATGTCTTTTGGCTCAGTGGACAGGCAGTGGCCTTCTAACCCAAAGGTCACAGGTTCGTTTCCCAGCCAGGGCACATAACCACATTGCAAGCCAGGTCTCCAACCAAGTCCGTAGCTGGAGGCAGGTGAAAGGCAACCATACATTGATGTTTCTCTCCCTCTCTGCCTCCTTTCCTTTCCCTCTCTCTAAACATAATAAATAAAATCTTTAAAAAAAAAAAAAAAAAAAAAGGATGAGGAAGTGCTATTCCCAAGGGTGTCCTGCTCCCCATGCACAATTATAGCTATGGCTTTCTGAGCCCCATTTCATGGCACGCCCACTGGAAACGTTTTTGTAAAACTGCCAAATCTGTGACAGGCAAAACTGACAAAATTTGCCTGTCTTGGTTCTGCAGAATGGTGATGAAAATAACTAGTCAGGCTGCTGCCTGTGAGATTTCCTTCTCCTGCAGTTTGCAAACACAGTCCATGTCCTAGCTGTGCTGCATTTAAACAAAGTATGTTACCCATTTCTTCAGCCGAGAGCTGGGTTGTCACCGTTTGGCAATTCCTGAAATCTCTCTCCCTGCTGCATGTACGTGTGGATGGAAGAGAAGCAATGTTTATGGCCCATGCTTGGAGTCCAGATGCTGCATAGCATCTCTTTTCCAGAACTTTGAGGGGACCTGAAACCCAGAAGTGCAGTAATGCTCTATTTTGGAAGGGGGTGTGGGGAAGGACAGGCATATGGGAAATCTACTACATTTTCTATTTTAGCTGATACCTGATTGTATTGTGCTGTCTATTATGGTTGACCTTTCCGTGGTCAGCACCGTGGTACCACCTGAAAAACAAAACAGTAATATACAAAAGTGAGGAAAAAAGGAAGATTGTTAGATGATATACAGTAGAGAAGCCTTTCATGCTTACATGCACTTGATAGAGGCAAACCTTTTCCACTGAAAATTCTTCTTTTATTCCCACCTATAGTCATTGTTTTACTTAAGTTTTGCTTATCACACTCTCAGGTTCAAATAAACTGTTACTTTTTCCCCCAGCACATTTACTCATAAAATATCTACACAGTAGGGAGAATTCCAAGGGCATTCCCTGACTCCTGGACTGAGCATGGCATGCAACTGCAACAGAGCAAACAAAAGCCTCCCAATATTCTCAACAGCTGGGGCATTAAACCTGACCTAGACCTCTAAGTCTCAAAGAATTTCCCAAGATTTCAGATGTGAGCCTTCAGGGGAGTTAACAAGACTAGGCCCACAATCTATTTTAGAAACAGAAAGTTTAAAGTGAATGGCAGTAGTTTCTTCCTTTTTTCTTTTTGCTATGAGCAGTTGTTTATTTTCCCCCAAGAACAGATATTCTGCCCAGTATGTGGTTTGCAGAAGCTGCAGGAAAAGAAGAGGGCAGAAACATTTCTTCACAGTTCCAAGGCAATGGAGACTGAACAAGTAACACCCTGAACAATGTGAGCTTTTAATAAGTTTGGGTCTACTTTGAAGTTTCTGATCAGGGGACCATGTGGAAACTTGGCTGTGTCCCTTTTTTCTTTCTGTTGAGCTCTTCTATTGTCACTCTCCATCACTTGTCTTAAGACTTGCTTAACCAGAAGAGTCACCAGAACCCTTGCTGAAATTACAGTTCCTCATCCACTTACCCTTTTCAGATCTTACTGAGAACAAGAATCTCTAGGGGGCAGCTCTTGAAAGCGCTATGAAGGATTCTCAGGTGAGGTTTATAATCCAGTAAGCTAGGAAAACACTGGTTTGCTGTTCGTTACTTAGATGCTCAGTTAGGTGTTTCTTTTTACAAGTGTCTGCACTTCAGATCATGGGCAGAGACAATCTGCCCAATTTGCTAACCCAAGAGATAGAGTTCCAGGCAGACTCAGGGTAAGGGCCCATGACTATCACAAGAGTTTTAGAGGTAGTTATAAAATGCCATTGCAGACCTTCCAATAATATTCAATAAAGGTCTGTGATCATCTCTATTGGACCCAGGCCTTGGTCCTATCCTGTAGCTCCCACAGATCAGAAATCTTCCAGATCATGAATCAGACCTGTAGAATCATGCTTTTGGAATAGTCTGAAGATTTCTGAGCTAATCAGTTGCAGCACCAAATCTTATTAGCTCTGCTCTCCCGGTAAATGTTCTGGCTGGATGGTCAGGCATGTGCATGGCTTCAATGCAGCAGGTTCAGGGAAGAAGGAATTATACATATTATGGGTTAAGAAGGTAAATCTATAATGACAGAATTGGAGGAATGCCAGAATACATTAACATTCAGTTTTTAGTGGTCTTAAAGGAGAAAAACTCAAGGTGAAAACTCACTTTTTAAATATGCATTATAAATTCTGTTAAAGGTTCTAAGCCAAATTCTACTGTTGGGTACACACAGATCCAATATGAAATTTGGCTTCCTGGTGCCTTTGAAGATAATTGTGTTATCTTATGAGTTCAAAGTCATTTGCAAATAACTTGGAGGTGAATTTTCACCTTGGCAAGCAAATACAGGAAAACAAAACTTCTCCATCAATTTGGTACATTTCACCTGGAATTCAGTGTTGTTTGTAAATAATGACCATTTTACTATAATATATATTTCTTTCTATGTACAAATAGGTTACTCCAAGAGAAGAAATTAAAGCAACACCTGCTTTAAAATACTAATTGCTCCCTGGCTGGTGTGGTTCAGTGGATTGAGTGCTGGCCTGTGAACCCAAGGGTCACCTGGGTTGCAAGCCAGGTCTCCAGCCAGGTCCCCAGCTGGAGGCATGAGAAAGACAACCATATACTGATGTCTCTCTCTCTTTCTTCCTCCCTCCCTTCCCCCCTCTCTGAAAATAACAAAATATTTAAAATAAAACAAAATATTAAATTTTAATATAAATAATAAAAAGAGAGCCTTCATCCCAATCCCCATATTCCTACCTCTCAGAATTAAAGTGAGAATGCTTTCAGTTTGTTTTATTGTACTGAACCTTCAAAATCTGCAGCTCTGACAGTGGAGCCTGTGCCAGAGTGAGCAAAGAGGGTGCAGAGCTGTGTGTGCCTAGGATGTGACTTGTTCACATGTGAAGAAACACCTGATTTAGGTGATGGTTTTGCTCCTTGCAAACACTGATGATATATGAGCACACCTTTTTTTCAGAAAGCAAACTGGGTTATAATGCAATAAATTAATATGAAGCATGACATGCCTTCTAAAACCCCTTCTTGATGAGGGTGTGAAGTGTGCATTATAAACACCCAGAAGTTCTTAGTATTATGCATATAATTATCAAATTATGGAAACAAATGTGCTGGCCTGAGAAAACAATATTTATTTTTGTCTTGGTAATATGTAAAAAAAGAAATAGAATGAACTTTTTCTATGTACATAAAACATGATTTTAAAAGCTGTAGATAAACCATTACCTTATACCTTTCTTTTCATTACCTTATTTTTTAAAGGATTTTTAGTTTCCACTATAAGTGACCCATTTTCTGTGGTTTGTGACCTATTGCTATACACCATGTACTCCAGCAGGCTAACATACTTGCCCTATTTCATGCAAAGGCTTTTGTCTCAATTGATATAGTCATGAACAGATGCAAAAATGAAAAGATTGGTTGTTCTGATATGACGAGTAATCTGAGGCTTTGTTCTAATCAATATTAACGGACCACTTTAGGGTATATAAAGAAAAGAACTCTCTCCATAGGGGGCTAATGGAAAAGGGTACACTTCAGACTGAAGTCATTCCTCTTAAAGAGGAATTTCACTATGGATGTGTGACAGGGTCGGCAAAAAGCCTGAGGTTTATGTCAGTGTTTACAGGCAACCCTGGGAAGGTTCCACAGGACTAGGATCATAGACCGGTACTCTGCTTTTAACACCAGTTGTAGGGTTTTCAGCTTGAACTTGACATCTTACAAAGAAAATGGCTCTGTACTAATTAAACTAATTTTTGTGGCTTACGGCTACTTAACATACAAGCTTTGTCTTAAAAAGCCCACAGCAATGTAACATTTATTGCTTATGTAAATGTAAGTGATTAACCTGGAAATTTGCAGGGAGACAGCCTTAGGAGATGGCATTTAAATGTAAACCCAGTACATGGTACTAAATTTCTGAGCTAGATTTTATTCCTTATGCCTTCTCAGAGTACAGGGCTCTCTCACTTCTTCAGAGGAGGGCTTTTGAAGTAAATGGAAATGTACTTTGGGACATTTCCTTCCAGATTTTACATAAATACACTAGCTAATAACATTATGCACTATTATGAATTTACATATAATGCCTTCAGATTCACCCACAGAAATTAAATATGTGGGCACTTTGAGTCCTTTTTGAGTAGAAATACAAACCTGCATCCAAAGGCTCATGTTTAATCTGAAATGAGGGTCAGATGCTACATGAAGCTGCATTTTGTACTGAGTATCAGTAAAGGCCCCATGGTAGCTTTTGCAAGAATAGGGTGAAAATCATAGTGCCTTGGCCAATTTCCAAATGGTGCAGTTTCATCCCTCACTGGCCTACCATTTCTTCTGCCATTCCAAGTGGAAGAGAAAGTCACTTTCCAGCTTTGAGGGTGTTAGACAATTATGTAGTAATATTCTAAATTAATTAGTAAGGGATTTGGCACACACCAGCCCTGATATATTTGCTACCCAGTGGTAATGTGAAGTGACAACTAATTCTGTTGTAGAAACTTATAATGCAAAATGATTTACAAAATCCTAACTTAAAAGCTGCATTTCAAATATAAGCCTAATTTCATCAATTAGTTGGATAAAGAATTCACTCAGAGTATTTTATCCTTGCTAGAAGATAACAATAAGCCTTCCAAAGTGCATGGTTATGTAATTTATTTGTTTTGTGGGGGTTGGGGGCAATGGCTGAAATGAGGATCTATTTAGCACTTTTAACCATGGAGAAATTCCTACTCTATTAAGATAGTCTTAGACAGGTGGGATTGACTTTGGGGGGAATGGGTGGGTGGGGAGGGGGACAGAGGGGAGCAAAAAGAGGATGGATGTAATACAACAACAATAAAATTTTTAAAAAAAGATAATCTTAGCCTTGGCTCTAAGGTGGCTAAAGTTATCCTTTCAAATGTCCTCCTAGGCTACTAAGAACAAGTTGTTTACACAAACATGTGGAATCAAGGGTGTGTGCCTTCTGGCAAACCTGCCTTAGCTGGGGCAGCCCTGCCATGCCTCTGATGACCACAACCTCAAGGAGTAACACAAACACAAACAGGCACTCATGAGCTGGTCTCAACAACAGCATGAACTGAAATGGCACAGCAATGGGATGAAGATGGTTTCTGCACCTGTGAGCTGGAAGTCATCACCTGTTCCACTGTGGCAGTTGGCCTGGTCATCATCACATTCATCCACTAGGTTCCCATTGGGAGTCGTTGGTCCAGCTGTCGGTGCTAAAACAAAATCCAAGGATTAATTATCTCACCTCTGAAATGTATTTTCAAGCCTCTGGCTGTTGAATCTGCTAACACTTTTGCAGAAAACTCTAATCTGTTGCAAAAAGTCCAGAAGCACGGCTTACCTCTTTCAGGAGCTAAATAGACTTGGAATTTGCAGTATCTATTGGGGACTGCTTTGTTTTGGGAGTTGATCAATATCTGCCGAACAGAGTTGACTGCCTTAGCATTTTCTTCATTGTTATCTATATAAACATACTTTTCTAAACAGTTCTTGAATTCTCACTGGTTATTTATTCATGGCCCTCAAGTTGAGAACTCTGATTGCAGAGATATTGCATGAACTATTTTCCTCTTATTTTCAAGGCGCTAGAGCTCAGTTGTCGTAAAGTCTTTTACATTCTTAGTACTTACTAAGTTTTCTTAGTTCATACTATAATTATTTTCCCCAAAGTAGAGTCAGCACATTCACTTTTAGTTCAAGATTGTTCTTTTTTTCCCTTTAAATACTGTTTCCATCAACTTGTGATTCCTCTCCAGCTCAGGTGTCTGAGAGGACTTGTCTTAGATATCCTGGGGTCATGTTACCTGAACTCCCAGAGGACTGCATTCCACTGCCAGCAGGGAATTCTCACATCTTTGAGTTTGTAGGTGAAAGGTATCCAACATTAATCAAAGGCTGCGTTTGAAGCTCTTTAAATTTAGTTTTTTTCAGCCCGTTACTCAGTTTTGCAATCTGTTTAATGTTTTACAGTTTTTGGCATTGCATTTCACTTTATGAGACTGGAGACAATGCATAGTTTTCTTGATGTTTGAGGACCAGACAAGAGTGGGGCCTGTTCTCTAACAGCTTCTGGCCAGTAGGAATGTGCTGGTCACTGCCACTTTGGCAGTAAAAAGTTGACATTATAATTGTATTGCAATACTGAGGAGAGTTATGACAAATGTAGAAACGTAGCTAGTTTCAACTTTCTCATCTGCCTCAAAGCAAACACCATAATCACTAGGAAATCAGCACATACAGATATTGTGCACACTATTCAGGCATACAGTCTATATTGGGTGTAAAATGCATTTACAAATATGCCACGATCTACTTACTATTTTCAATGCTTTGTTATTTTTCAATTATAATTGACATGCAATATTATATTAGTTTTAGGTATGAAATATATAGCATATTGTTTAGACATTTACTTAACTTACAAAGAGATGACCATAATAAGTCTAGTGACCACCTGGCACAATAATATTACTATAATATTATTGATTATATTCCTTATGCTGTACTTTCATATCCTCATGACTATTTAAACTGCCAACTTGTATATCTTAAACCCTTCACCTTTTTCGCCCAGCCCTTAACCTTAGCTTACACCTATTAACCATCATTCTGTTCTCTGTATTTATGAATCTATTTTGTTCATTTATTTTGTTTTTTAGATTCCACATATAAGACTACTCATATGGAATTTGTCTTTATGTCTGATTTTTTTCACTTAGCATAATACACTATGTATACCTATGTTGTTGCAAATGGCAATATTTCATTCCTTTTTTATTAATATTCCATGCATATATGTACCACATCTTTATCTACTCAACTTCTGATGGACCTTTAGGTTACTGCCATACCTTGCCTATTGTAAATAATGCTGCAGTGAACATAGAGATTCATATATCCTTTTGAATTAGTGTTATGATTTCTTCAGCTAAATATCCAGAAGTGGAATTGTTGGGTCATAGGGTCTTTTTTTTTTTTTTTTTGAAGGATACCCATACTGTTTTAAATAGAAGCAACATCAGTTTACAATCCCACCAATAGTGCACAAGGTCCTATGTTTCCACATCCCAGCCAACACTTGTTTTTCTTTTTGTTTTTTTAATTATTTTTATTGATAATTGCCATTCTGACAGGTATGAGGTGATATCTCATTGTGGTTTTAATTTGCATCTCTGACAATTAGTGACATAGACCAGCATTTCATATGTCTACTGGCCATTTTTCTGTATGTTCTCTTAGGTCTCCTGCTCAAGTTTTTAAAATAAATGAAACCTATTCTATAATTTCAAGTATTAATGATTTAAAAAATCAGCACAACTTTTGAATTTTAAGAAGTGAAAATACCTCTTTCTTTAAACTTAATTTTATTGTTGTTGCATTACATCCATCCCCTTTTTAATCTCCTCTGGCCCCTGCCCCGCCTCCCTCCAATCCCCCACAAAGTAAATCCCACTTGTTGTCCATGTCCATGGTTCTTCCATACTAGGTTCTTGCCTAAACAGCTCCCCTTCTTAGCCTCTTCCACCCCCCACTCCCCTTCCCCACTGACCACAGAAGGTCTGTTCACTGTATTCATATATCTGGTTCTGTTTTGCTTGTTGTTTGTTGTTTGTTTTGTTCATTATTGTCCTGTAATGGGTGAGATCATAAGGTATTTGTCTTTCACTGACTGGCTTATTTCACTAAGCATAATACTCTCCAGTTCCATCCATGTTGTTGCAAAGATTAGGAGTTCCTTCTTTCTTTCTGCTGTGTAGTATTCCATTTGTAAATGTACCAAAGTTTTTTGATACAATCATCCACTGATGGGCACTTAGGCTGTTTCCAGCATTTGGGTATTGTGAATAACGCTGCTGTGAACATAGGGGTACATAGGTTCTTATGAATTGGTGTTTCAGGATTCTTTGGGTATAGTCCTAGTAGTTGAATTGCTGAATCAAAAGGCAGTTCCATTTTTAGCTTTTTAAGGAAACTCCATAGTGTTCTCCACAGTGGCTACACCAGCCTGCATTCCCACCAACAGTGCACCAGAGTTCTCTTTTCCCCACATCCTTGCCAACACTTGTTGTTTGTTGATTTGTTGATGATTGCCATTCTGACAGGTGTGAGGTGGTATCTTATTGTGGTTTTAATTGGCATCTCTCTGATGGCTAGTGATGTTAAGCACTGTTTCATATGCCTCTGGGCCCTTTGTATGTCTTCCTCAGTGAGTTGTTTGTTCAGGTCCTTTGCCCATTTTTTAATTGGGCTGTCTGTCTCTCTGGTGTTGAATCACATTAGTTCTTTATATATTTTGGAGAGCAAACCCTTGTCTGAGGTATCATTGGCAAATATGTTTTCCCATACAGTTGGTTCCCTTTGAATTTTGCTGGTGTTTTCTTTTGCTGAACAGAAACTTTTCAATTTGAAACAGTCCCATTTGTTTATTTGTTCTTTGATTTCCTTTGCCCTTGGTGAAGTATCAGTAAACATATTTCTGCCTAGGATATCCAAAAGTTTACTGCCTACATTTTTCTCCAGGAAATTTATGGTAGCACTGCTTATGTTTAAGTCCTTTATCCATCTTGAGTTTAATCTGGTGTATGGTGTAAGTTGGTGGTCTAGTTTAATCTTTTTGCATATGGCTGTCCAGTTCTCCCAACACCACTTGCTGAAGAGACTGTTTTTACTCCATTTGATATTCCTTCCCTCTTTGTCAAATATTAGTTGACCATAGAGTCCTGGGTTTATTTCTGGGATTTCTATTCTGTTCCATTGACCTATATATCTATTCATATGCCAGTATTAGACAGTTTGGATGACATTAGCCTTGTAGTATAGTTTGATGTCCAGTATTGTGATTCTTCCTACCTTGTCTTCTTTCTCAAGACTGCTGTGGCTATTTCATGGGTGTTTTTAGCTTGATATAAACTTTTGAAGTACTTTTTTCAATTTCTGTGAAGTCTGACATTGGTATTTTAATTGGGATTGCATTGAATCTATAGATTGCTTTGGGTAATATGGACATTTTTATTATGTTAATTCTTCCCATTCATGAATGTGGAATATGGTTCCATTTAGTTGTATCTTCCTTCATTTCTTTCTTCAATGTTCTGTTGTTTTCTGAGTACAGGTCTTTTAACTCCTTGGTTAAGTCAATTCCTAGGTACTTTATTTTTCTTGTTGCTATGGTAAATGTGATTTGTTTTCTTGCTTCAATTTCTGATGTTTCATTATTGGTATACAAAAATGATTTTGATTTCTGGATATTGACTTTATATCCAGCTATTTTGCTAAATTTGCTTATTAGGTTGAGTAAGTTTTTGGTGGAGCCTATCGGGTTTTGTATGTACACTATCATATCATCTGCAAATAATGACAGTCTGACTTTCACCTTTCTTATTTGGATAACTTTCATTCCTTTTTCTTCTCTGATGGCTATGGCTAGAACTTTCAAGACAATGTTGAACAGAAGTGGAGAAAGTGGACAGCCTTGTCTTGTTCCTGAACTTAGGGGGAAAGCTTCAGGTTTCTCATATATGACCTTTATGATACTGAGGTATGCTCCCTCTATCCCCATTTTGCTGAGGGTTTTTATCATAAATGGTTGCTGTACTTTATCAAATGCTTTTCCAGCATCTATTGATATGATCATATGGCTTTTGTTTTTCATTTTGCCGATGTGGTACACTGCATTTATAGATTTATGAATGTTGTACCATCCTGGCATCCCTGGGAAGAAACCCACTTGATCATGGTGTATGATTTTTGTTATGTACTGCTGAATCTGGTTGGCCAATGTTTTGTTGAGAATCTTTGCATCTATGTTCATCATAGATATTGGCCTATAGTTTTCTTTGTTAATTGTGTCTTGACCTGGTTTCGGGATTAGAATAATATTGGCCTCATAGAAAGAGTTTGCAAGTCTTCCCTCTTCATGGATTTTTTGGTATATGTTGAGTAGGATAGGAGTTAATTCTTCTTTAAATGTTTGGTAAAATTCACCTGTGTATCCATCTGGTCTGGGGCTCTTGTGCTTTGGGAGATTTTTTATTACTTCTTCAATTTCACTAGTTGTTATTGGCCTATTCAGGCTTTCTGATTCTTCTGGATTCAGTTTTGGTAGATTATACATTTCCAGAAATTTGTCCATTTCACCCAGTTTGTATATAGTTGTTTGCAGTAATTTCTTACAATCTTTTGTATTTCTGATGTATCAGTTGTGATTTTTCCGCTGTCAGTTCTGATTCTGTTCATTTGGGTCCTCTCTCTCTTTTTCGTGATGGGTCTGGATAAAGGCTTGACAATTTTGTTAATTTTTACAAAGAACCAGTTCCTGGACTTGTTGATTCTTTGAATTGTAGTTTGAGTCTCTAAGTTATTTAGTTCTGCTTTGATCTTGATGATTTCCTTCCTTCTACTTGCTCTGGGCTTTGTTTGTTTTTGCTCCTCTAGTTCTTGCAGCTTTGTGGTTAGGTTGTTTGTATAAACTTCTTCGGACCTTTTTAGGTAGGCCTGTATTGCTGTACATTTCCCTCTGAGCATTGCCTTTGCTGTGTCCCATAGGTTTTGGACTGTTTTGTGTTCATTGTTATTTGATTCCAGGAACTTTCTGATTTCATCTTTGATATCATTGTTAACCCATTCATTGCTTAAAAGCATGTTATTCAGTCTCCATGAGTTGGATTTTATCCTTGAGGTTGGTTTCTAGTTTCAAGCCATTTTGATCTGAAAAGATGCTTGGTATGACCTCAATTTTTCTGTATTTGTGGAGGCTTCTTTCGTGACCTACCATGTGGTTCATCTTAAAGAACGTTCCATGTGCATTTGAAAAGAATGTGTATTTTGCTTCTTTGGGGTAAAAGGTTCTATATATATCAGTTAGGTACATTTCCTCTAGAGTATTGTTCAATGCCACAACATCCTTAGTGATTTTTTTGTTTGGAAGATCTGTCCATTGTTGATAGTGGGGTATTAAAATCCCCTACTATGAATGTGTTGCTGCCTATATCCTTCTTGAAGTCCTCCAAGATTTTCCTTATATATTTGGGAGTTCCTATTGTAGGTGCATGTATGTTTACCAGAGTTATTTCTTCTTGATGGATTGTTCCCTTAAGTATTACGAAATGTCCTTCTTTATCTCTTTTTATGGCCTTCATCATAAAATCTATTTTGTCTGAAATAAGTATTGCTATTCCATCCTTTTTTTCATGTCCATTTGCTTGATATGTATTTTTCCATCCCTTCACTTTCAATCTGTGTTGGTCTTTTGTTCTGAGGTGGGTATCTTGAAGTCAGCATATATATATGTGGGCCATGCTTTCTTATCCATTCAGTTACCTTATGTCTTTTGTTTGGTGCATTTAATACATTTACATTTAAGGTTATTATAGAATGATACTTATTTATTGACATGTTCCCACTTTGTACCTGTGTTCCTCTTTGTCTCTCTCTGTTTCTTCTTCTATTATTTTTTTAAAGCAGACCCTTTAGCATTTCTTGGAATGATGGTTTGGTAGACATATCTTAGTCTGATTTTGTCTGGGAAGCTCCTTATTTCTCCTTCTATCTTGAATGAGAGCTTTGCTGGGTAGAGTATTCTTGGTTGCAGGCCTTTGTTTACCATTACTTGAAATACTTTTTGCCATTCCCTTCTGGCTTGAATCGTTTCTGTTGAATAATCTTTTGATAGCCTTATTGGAGCCCCCTTATATGTTATTTGTCGTTTCTCTGTTGATGCTTTTAGGGTTCTCTCTTTGTGAAACTAGCCATTTTAATAATAATGTGCTTTGGTGTTGGTCTGTTTGGGTTGATCTTCATTGGGAACGTCTGTGCCTCCTGAACTTGATTAACGTTTTCACTCATTATGTTAGTGAAATTTTCTATCATTACTTTTTTGAACAGGTTTTCCATTCCTTGTTTCTCTTCTCCTTCTGGTATCCCTATGATTCGGATGTTATTATGTTTCCTATTGCCCTGCGTCTCTCTTAAAGCCTCTTCATTCTTGTTCAGCCTTTTTCATTCTCTTGTTCTGTCTTGGAACATTGTTCTACATTGTCCTCCAACTTGCTGATCAGGTCCTCTGCTCCCTTTAGCCTACTGTTGATTCCTTCTACTGTATCCTTCAATTTAGAAATTGTATTCTTCATTTCTTCCTGGGTCTTACTGATAGTCTCTAAGCCTTTTTTGATGCTAGTGTAGCTCTCACTAAGTTCCTTGTAATTTCCCTTAAGTTCTTTGTAGTTCCCTTGGAGTTGTTTATAGTTTTCTTTGATGTGGCTGAGCTCATTGAGCATCTCTATCATCATTCTTTTGAATTCCATATCTGATAGTTTGTTTGCCTTTATTTCATTTAGTGATCTTTCTGGGGATTCTTCCTTTCCTTTTGGTGATGGACTGTTGCTTTTTCCCCTATTTTGGGTATCTGTTGTTGCTTTTGTCTTGGATCAGTCTGTTTTAATTCTCTGCCTTCTGTGTTAGGAGATTTGTGGAGCTCAGTGTTGTAGTCTCCTAGATTTTCTCCACTTGTTGCTCTTGGGGCAGCCTTTATGTCATTAACTTGGGCTGTCTGGTTGTATTTTGGATTGGTCGTATATGTTCCTCTTTCCCTTTCAGTTAGCTGATTGAGAGACACTTCTTCTATCCTTTCTCATACATTGCTTTTGAGCTGCTCCTAAAACAACCACCAGTCCAGGGAAAATAACCACACCTTCAGAGATATCTTTCTCCTTTAATTCCCCTTTTCACTGCCTATGAATGTAACTATATAACCATAACCTCCAAGGTAACCCCTGCTTTTAATCACACCCTTAGCTTCAACTGAGCCAGTTTTGTTAGGGATGTAGATATGTCAAAACTGTTGTATGAGGGGAAAAAATGATTACGTTGACTAAAGTATAGATAATTTTGAAAGGTGCTAAGGTTTAGAAAAGATAGCAGGGATTTGAGAGAGAAAACCAACTTATCTATTATATAGAAATGAGGAGGGGGAGAATCAGAAAGCCTCAAGTGGGAGTGAACAGTATAAGCCTATATATATATAGTTGCTGCATCTACCTCCCTGTTCACCCTTAATGAGCCCTGATTGGTCCAGGTGGAGCTTTTAGTAGAAAGAAAAAATGAGTTGTACCTAGTAGCGCATCCACAAAAATAAATAAAACAAAGTAAGAAAAAAGAAAGAAAGAAGAAAGAAAGAAAGAAAGAAAGAAAGAAAGAAAGAAAGAAAGAAAGAAAGAAAGAAAGAAAGAAAGAAAGAAAGAAAGAAAGAAAGAAAGGGTTTAGGTGGCTGGGGAGGGGAACAATACTTAGATTAAGGACTGGGAATTAGTTGTAGCAGGAGAATGAGTAGACTTTTAAACTAGAGTAGGAGAAGGGTCTTGGGTAAAAATATTGTTTTACCCATAGTTGTGATACACTATGGTATAAACAGTATTTACTTAAAATGCACTATTTGTGAGGGTTAGAAGTAACTTTTGAAAAGGATATGTTAGGGATTAATAGTTCATGTAGCTCTTGGTGTCATTCAGGTGCTTGAGATTAGCAACTATCCATTTCCTGAGTTTGCCTGTTTTTCTTGGTCAGGACTCTGCAGTCTATAGTCAAGCTGTGTGGTCTTGGAGTGGCAGGGCCTATGGCTGTCACAGTCAGGGCTGATTCTGAGTGTCAGCCCCCAGATAGGCTGAGCCTCCAGTAGCCTAGCTGGGTTTCTGTGCTGCTGGTGTTTTGGGGCCCTCCCTTCTCTCACTCGTTTTGTGTGAAGACCTGTAGGGTGCTTCTGTGGTGTCTATGGCCGCTCCTCCCACTCCAGCTCCTGGAGGAGGTTCCTGCTTGCTATGGGTACCAGGCTCCAACAGGGGGGTGGCCTGCAACCTTACTGGCTCCTGTGATGGCTGGCCCTGCCCCTGTAGCTCCCGGAGGAGGTAGCTCCTGTCCTCTAACAGCGCCCGGCTCCCTCTGGGCAAAGGCTAACCCTCCAAGCAGTCCAGCTCTTTGAGGAGTTTTTCATTGCCTCTGTGATACTTGCCTGGCTCCCAGAGGGTCCGCATGGCAGTCTGCTGGTTAACGCTACTCCTACCCCTCCAGCTCCTCCAGGAGGCATTTTTCACCTGCAGTGGATGTGCCAGTTGCACCAGCTGCAATTTCCTGGCGTGCAGTTTCGAGATTTTGTGGGAGCCTGCGGGCCTGTGTGGGTGTGCAGGGTTGGGCCTCCCCCCTAGCAGGGGCTCTGAGTTGCTCTCTCCTGGGTGGCCCAGTGGCACAGTTTTTGGCTCTCTCGCTGCTCTAGCTGGTGCACTTCCCCACTCCCCCACCCCCCGGCCCCCGCCCCCGCTCCTGCTCCCTGTGGGTCTCTCCTCCTCTGCCTCTGGCCCAGGAGGCACTTCCTCTCTCACAGTCTCCTGAGTGAGGCTCTCACACAGTCCCTCCCCTGCAGGAGTTCAATTCCTCATCCCTCCAGAGTTTGCACTCACTGTCCACACTTCACTGCTCAGATTTCTAGTCATCAAGGAGCCTGGAGCTGTCTTCAGTTAGAGATGTCCCTCTGGTCAGAGCTGCCACTGTCCAGAGCTGACCTTGGCCTGCGAGCCGGTTTAGAACTGTCTCACCTGCTCTCCTGTAGGTCTCTGCAGCCTCTGGGCTGTGCACCCCTGAGTCCAGATGTTTACTGCTCCAATTCTTAGGGACCTGCTGATGTCTGGTGCTCCCTACCCTATCCTCCAGCTGCTCTGGCACTTGAGAATGCCGTAAGCACTGCTCTCTACTCTGTCGCCATCTTTTTCTCCAAAAATACCTCATTTTAAAATTGAATTGTTTGCAGGAATTTTAGTGTTAATTTGTATGATTTCTTTATAAATTTTAGATATTAAGCCTTTAATGTATCTTGGCAAATATCTTCTCTCATTCAGTAGGTAATCTTTTTGTTTTGTTCATGGTCCTTTTGTTGTACAAATATTTTCTAGTTTGGTGTAGTACCATTTATTTTTGCTTTTGTTCCCCTTGTATGAGCATACATATTCAAAAGATATTAAAAAGAACAATGTCAAAAATTTGACTGCCTATATTTTATTCTAGGATTTTTATGGTATCGAGTCTTATTTTGTCTTTAATCCATTTAAAATTTATTTTTGCATGTGGTGTATAAAAGTGATCTAATTTACTTTTGTGCATACTCTGTCCAGCTATTCCAATGTCATTTATTGAATAGACTGTCTTTAACCCATTTTATGTTCTTGCCTCCTTTGTCAAATATAACCATATAAGCTTGGGTTTATTCCTAGGCTCTTTATTGTGTTCCATTCATCTGTGTGTCTGTTTTTATGCCAGTATCATGCTGTTTTGATTACTATTGCCTTGTAGTATAGTTTGATATCCAGTGGTGTGATACTTCCCCCTTTGTTCTTCTTTTTCAAGAATGCTGTGGCTATTTGAGGTCTTTTATATTTTCATATAAATTTTACAATTATTTGTTCTAGTTCTGTGAAAAGTTCCATTCGTATTTTGAAAGGGGTTGCAATTGAATCTACAGATTGCTTTGGGTAGTATGGACATTTTTATAAATGACGTGGTACATGCTGACATTTATTTGTATCTTCTTTAATTTCTTTCTTTAAAGTCTTATGACTTTTCAAGTACAGGTGTTTTATCCCCTTGATTAAATTTATTCGTAGGTAACTTAGTATGATTATTGTGGATGAAACTGTACATGGGACTATTTTCTTAATTTATCTTTCTGATAGCTTGTTATTGGTATAAGAATGCAACAAATTTCTCAGTATTAATTTTGTATCCTGTCACATTACTGAATTCACTTACCAGTTCTAATAGTTTTTTTTTTTTTTTTTGGTGAAATCTTTAGGGTTCTTTACATACAATGTCATGTCATCTAAACATAATGACAGTTTTTTACATATTTATTTCCAATTTGGATGCTTTTTATTTTTATTGTCTGATTACTAGTTATAGTAATCAGACAATAAAAATAGTACTATTCAATACTATGTGGACTAAAGTGATGAAAGTAAACATACTTGTATTGTTCCTGATCTTAAGGAAAATGCTTTATAGCTTTTCCTCATTGAGTATAATGTTAGTTATGTATTTGTTATTTATAGCCTTTATTATGTTGAGGTTTATTCCCTATATTCCTAGTTTGTGGAATTTTTAAAAAATCATAAATGGATGCTGGATTCATTGAATGCTTTTCCTGAAGTTATTGATATGATCATATAGTTTTTATCCTTTATTTTTAAATGATATGTCATTTGACTTGTGAATATTGAATCAAACTTGTGTCCTAGTGTAATAGAAAATTCAGCAGGGTATAGGAGGTTAGCCATAGATAAGGGAGTTAACTTAGAGCTGGCTCTGTTTTTCCATGCCAGGTCCTTCTTCTTTGTTCCCCATTTGTGCTGCCCTGCTCCCCTTGCTTCTGTATTTCCTGGCCAACGCACCTGCTCAAGGCCTTTTCTTTCTTTCTTTTTTTTTTTTTAAATTTTATTGTTGTATTACATCCATCCCCTTTTTGCTCCCCTCTGTCCCCCTCCCCACCCAC
>PVIW01010770.1:0-41947 GCA_004026585.1 Noctilio leporinus
CCTTCAGTGGTCAGGGGGAACGGGGTTGGGGGGAGGGGGGAGGTAGAGGCAAAGAAGGGGAGCAGCTTAGACAAGAACCTAGTATAAAGGAACCATGGACATGGACAACAGGTGGAATTGACTTTGGGGGGAATGGGTGGGTGGGGAGGGGGACAGAGGGGAGCAAAAAGGGGATGGATGTAATACAACAACAATAAAAAAAAAAGACAAAAAAAAAAATTAAAAAAAAATTCAATCGTATTTCTATACACTTACAATGAACAATCCAAAAATGAAATTAAGAAATAATTCCATTTAAAATAACATCAAGCCCTGGCTGGTAGCACAGTGGATAAGGCGCCGGCCTGCAAACCCAAAGGTTGCTGATTCAATTCCCTAGCCAGGGCACATAACCAGTTTGCAAGCCAGGTCTCCAGCCAGGTCTGTAGCTGGAGGCTGGTGAAAGACAACCATACATTGATGTTTCTCTCCCTCTTGCCTCTCTCCCTTCCTCTCTCTCTCTGGAAATAATAAATAAAATCTTAAAAAAAAATAACATCAAAAAGAACAAAATAGGAATAAAGTAGGAAAATAAATGCCAAATATATATTCTGAAAATTACATGGCATTATTCAAATTAATTAAAGAAGACCTAAATAAATAGAAAGACATCCCATGTTCATAGACTGAAAGATTTAATACTGTTAAGATGGCAATAGCCTCCAAATTGATCTATAGATTCAACATTATCCCTGTCAGAATTCCAGCTAGCTTCTTTGTAGAAATTGATGAGCTGATCCTGAAATTAATAAGGACTTAAAAGGGACCCACTATAGCCAAAACAATTTTTTTTTTCCCAAAACAATCTTAAAAAAGAAGAACAAACTGCCCTAACTGGTGTGGCTCAGTTGATTGGGCATCATCCCACCAAGCAAAAGATCACTGGTTCGATTCCCAGTCAGGACACTTGCCTAGGTTGTGGGTTTGGTTCCCATGAGACACAACCAATAAATGTTTCTCTCTCTTTCTTTCTCCTTCCTTTCCCCTCTCTCTAAACAAATTAATTAAATAAATAATAATTTTAAAAAAACTAAAAGGTTCATATTGCCAGATCCTGAAACTTACTGTAAAGCTACAATAATAAATATAGTATGGTACTGGCTTAAGAACAGACTTTTAGATTAATGAAATAGAAATGACAGTCCAGAGATAAATTCTCATAATTATGGTCAATTGATTTTTGACAAGAGTGCCAACATCATTCAATGGGGAAACAATAGCCTTTTCAACAAATGGTTCCAAGAAACCTGGATATCCACATGCAAAAGAATAAAGCTGAACCCCTTCCTCATACCATATACAAAATTAATTTGAAATGGATCAAAGAGCTTCATATATAAGAGCTAAAAATATAAAACTCTTAGAAGAAAGTAGACAAGTAAATCTTTGTGACCTCAGATTAGGCAATGGTTTCATAGATATGATACCAAAAGCACAATCAACAAAGGAGAAAATAGATAAATCATATTTAGTAAAAAATAAAATGTTTTGCACTTCAAAAGACTCCATGAAGAAAGAGAAAGGACAACAAATAACATGGAAAAAAATAATTGCTAATCATACACTGTTAAATGACTCGTATCTAGAATATACAAAGAATTCTTATAACTGAATAATAAAAAGACAACCCAATTAACAGACAAAGGATCTGAATAGACATTTCTCCAAAAAAGATACACAAATGGCAAAAAAAAAAAGCACATGAAAAAATGTCGGATGTTATTAGCTATCAGGAACATAAAAGTCAAAACCACAATGAAATACCATTTGACACCCACAGGGTAGCTGTGTGGAAGACAAAACAATGGCCCTCCAACGATGACACCCTCCCAATCCCCTGGAACCTGTGAATATGTTTCCTTCCATAGCAAGAGAACATTGCACATAAGATGAACCCAAGGACCTTGAGACAGGGGGAGGATTCTGGATTATCCAGGTGAGCCCAATGTAATCACAAGGGTCCTTGTAAGTGAAAGGGAAGCAAGAAAGCCAGAGGCAGAGAAGATGTGGCAACAAAAGCAGAGGCCAGAGCACCTTGATTGCTTGCTTTGAAGCGAGAGGGGGTCATTAGCCAAGGAACGTTGGCCATCTCTATTAGCTGGAAAGGAAGGACACAGATTCTCTCTCCCCTGGAGCCTCCAGGAAGAACACACCCCTGCTGACACCTTGATTTTAGCTCCACAAGACCCACTGCAGACTCAACCTCTAGAACTGTAAGATAATAAATTTGTGTTAAGTCACTATGTTTATAGCAATTTATTACAGCAGCAATAGGATATCAACACAGCTATAATAAAAAAGATGGATAACAACAAAAGTTGTGGAGGATGTGCAGACATCAGCCCCCTCATACGATGCTGCTGGGAATGTAAAATGCAGCCACTTTAGAAAAGACTCTGACAGTTCCTCAAGAGGTTAAATATAGAATTACCTTATTACCTGGAGATTTTTACTTCCAGATCTCTACCAAGGGAAATAAAAACCTATGGCCATGTGAAAACTTGCATACAAATGTTCATAACAGCACTTCCTACAATAACCGAAATGGGGAAACAAATCAAATGTCCATCAAAAGACTGATGGATAAATGAAATGTGGATTCATGCTACAACATATATGAAACTCGAAAACTCAGTGAAAAAAGACAGACACAAAAGGCCACATATTGTATGATTTCATTTATGTGAAATATCCAGAACAAGAGCAGCTATACAGGCACAGATTAGTGTTTGCCTAGGTCAGGGCCTAGGTGGGAGGAGAGGTGGAGAATGGCTGCTAATGGGTGTGGGTCTTTTGTTTTTTTTTTTCCTTAGAATGATGAAAATGTTCTAAATGGATTGTGGTGATTGTTGCACAACTTTGTGAATGTACTGAAGGCCATTTAATTGTACACTTTACAATTGTGAATCTTGTAGTATGTAAATTTTATCTCAATAAAGTTCTCATAAAAAAAGAAAAAAAAAATAGTTGCCTACACTGTCCTTCCCTGGGCAGGCAGTTAATCACAGAAAGCCTTCCAGATCCACCTGAAGAAACAAAATCCAGTCAAAAGAACTGCAGCCTCCTGAGTTCTGATTCCAGAGCAGGGTTAGGTATTGCCTTCTCATGGCCCAAGGTCTCCAACGTGGATACTGAAAAACCACCCAGACCCTGGCTGGTGGCACAATGGATAAGGCGACGGCCTGCGAAACCAAAGGTCACTGGTTCAATTCCCCAGCCAGGACACTTAATAAGGTTGCAAGGCAGGTTTCCAGCCAGATCCCTGGCTGGAGGCAGGTGAAAGGCAACCATACGTTGATGTTTCTCTCCCTCTCTGCCTCTCTCCCTTCCCCTCTCTCTGGAAATAATAAATAAAAAAAAAAAAAACTATAAAGAAAAAAGAAAAACCATCCAGAATCTCCCTGCCTACTTGGCCAGCCTTGTCTCTCACTGTCAGCGTCATAGCACGCAAGGACATAATTCTGAACCGCTGAGATAGTCCACACACTCAAGCTGCCCCTTCCCTCCTGTAAATCTCTTTTATCCAACTCTCACATACCCTTCAAGAGCTGGCTCAGGTGTGGCTTCCCCAAGTGGCCTCCCTCAGCCCCAGAGGCTGGGCAATTTGCTCCTTCATGCTTCCTCAGGCTCCCTACCTCCTTGAAAATACTCTGCCTATCATATTTAACACCACGATACATGCAATTTGCTGTCTTTTTCACTACAGGCTTTAGTTTCCTTGTGGGCAGAAGCCACCTCTGACTCGTCTTTGTAACTTCAGTGTCTAGAGTGTCTGGCACACAACAGCTGCTTAGTAGTGTGGATTAAACAGGTCACTAAGCCTTTTTCCACCTGCACCTCCCACACACAGCAGGGAGGAAGCAAAGCATCAGGGATAAAGGGGAGAAGAGGGTGTCTCAGCAGCGTCTACATTAGGCCTAGTGGGTGTCATCCTCTTTCTGTTCCTTTACCTTCTTCTCAGCAGGTACCCTTTTTCTCCTCCATTATCACCTAGCCCAGATGTTAAAGGGATTACTCTACCAAGGGGTATTTGCATATAATTAGTAGAACCCTGAGACTGAAGGGCCTTGGAAAGAAAAGACTAACACTGATTGAACATCTACTGTGTGCATGCACTGTGCTTGGCACTTTCACATATATTATATTCTTTATTCCTCAGAATAGGCAGGTATCATTGTTTCTAACTTTTCCAGATAAAGAAACGTGCCACCCTGGCTGGTGGCACAGTGGATAAGGCGCTGGCCTGCGAACCCAAAGGTCACTGGTTCGATTTCCAGCCAGGGCCATATCCAGGTTGCAAGCCAGGTCTCCAGCCAGATCCATAGCTGGAGGCAGGTGAAAGGCAACCACACATTGATGCTTCTCTTCCTTTCTCCCTTCCTCCTTGCCCTTCTCTCTAAAAGTAATGAATAAAATATAAAAAAAGAAAAAAGAAAAAAATAAAAGAAAGAAAGAAACATGCCTAGTGATGTGCAGGGCAGGAATTAAAATCTAGGTCTCTCTGGTCCAGAGAGCCCTACTCTCCAATTTCACACATGATATCTTCCTTTTGGTTCTGTTATTCACAAGCTTTGGGACCCAAGGGGACCAGTCATTTCTCTGGCCCTGGTTTCCTCCATTATAAGAAAGGGAACTTATGGTAAATGACCTCTAAGGCCCCTTCCAGCTTTTACACTGACTGTTGAATGAACTTTAAACACAGAGAGGTAGACAACCAAACCAGCCACCACACGTGGAAAGTCACCTCCGGTTTCATATCAAATCCAGCACTCAGGTAGGAAGGGCCAGGGCATCAGTCACTTACTAAGGTCCACACATGGCAGTGAGGGCTACTCTTATCTCTCCTTCTGGAAAGTACATGCTGACTGCCCAGCTTCTTTGGGAGCCTCACATGAAATCCAGGAATAGCCAGGAATTATTATTATTATCATTATTGTTGTTATTATTGTATGTAAATTGTACATGACTAACTCAGGAGGAGGGGCACACTTTCTTTTTCCAGATCCTGCCAACATCAGTATGATAATAATAAAAAAAATTATATGCTTCAAAACATGCACCCAGCACTGCCCTATGTTTTCTTCTAATTGTTCCCAGAGCCTTCAAGAGTCACATTTAAATAAAATGAAGCAATTATTTAGTCTGCAATTAAAGATCACAGTGATTTATTTTTAAATAAGAATATCATCATGGGGGTGAACTGGCAAGAGAGGAAGACAGAAAGGGTCTGTGGCACATGGTGGAGGTAGGAAGGAAGAGCAGAAGACACAGCAGCAGCCCTGGCTGGAGTAGCTGGGATGAGAGCAGGTGACTTGCAAGAGGCTGCCTTGGGCCTGGCTGCTGGGAAACTCAACATGGGTGGGTGGGTGGGTGGATGGGTGAAGGGGTTCATGGCTCTGCAAAGCCCCCAAAACCAGAACAGTCAGCTCTAATCTAGCTCTATACTGAGAAATTCCTGTTGAAAGTGCTTAAAAACGCTCCTCCTTTAGGCCCTGTGCAGTGCTTAGCACATAGCAAGTTCTCTACAAGTTGTGAACGATGGTACAAGAAGGAGAGATCTGGTCCTGTACATCTATACTTGGAAAGACTTTTACCAGGCAGGGCTCTGTCAGTCCAGGCTGAGTGATGGGGCTCAGTCTCTGTGGGTCCCCATTCCCTGCAGAGTCAGGTAGGGAAGACGGTTTGGCTGACTAAGAAGGAATCACAGATAAAACTTGTCAGTGATTGTTGCCCAAATCCCAGTCATGCAGCAATGGAGCCATGGAAGGAAGCATACAGATGGGGTAGGGGTGGGGATGGGGTGTTGGAAGAGAGCCCTTCTAGACTTCTGGGTTCCTGAGTCAAATGCATGTACAAATGAGTCTTGTTTTGGGGGACCCTCTGGAAAGATCACCTCTTTGATAAATCCCTTCTCCCACCTCCCGGAGTCACTTGCCAGTCATTCACTGCAGCTATTGGGACATCCTCAAAAGGCATAAGCTGTCACCTGGTTTACTTGTCCCTGGAAGCGAGGGGTCCTTCCCGAGCAAGCAAAACCTCTTAAGAAATGGGGAGCTAAGTGGTGGGAAAGTGGGGAGAGAGAAAGGCCAGATGGAGCCACCCTCAGGGCCTGAAATGCCTGTGAGGACCTCAGGCAGCTCCTGTGTGCCTTTTCACTTCACCAGAGTCGCTCACCTCCAGGACTCTGTCCCAGACCTGGGCTTGCCCAGGCCCAGCCAGCACCAAGCTCTCAGAGGCCTTGGGTCACCTCAGGTTCCCCCACCTCTGCCTGGCTAACCCCTGTGCTTCACTGGCAGCAGCTCAAGGAAGTCTTCTGTGACCCAACCACCTTCCACCCCTGCCCTCTCCCATGACCTCTTCTCCCATAGCACTTAAAGTTCCCTTAAGTCTGCTTCCTGTTCTCTCTTTTAGCTCTGTGGGGGCAGGGACATGACTCTTTTATTCTGTAAATATCTGTTCAGTAAACGATTCCTGGGGGCAGGGTCTTTGGATGCAGGGCAGGAGCTGAGGAGGACTCACAGGACTCATTCAGCTCTACTCAGGAAAGCCAGCGCTGGAAACTCCAGAGGTAGAGCTGCTGTTTCCCCTCTCTGGTGGTTGTTCCCACCTACATGGGAAAGCCCCGGGCCTGAGGGCTACTGAATGGGGCCCCAGGTTATGCTGTGGGGGACACTCACTGCCCCCCATCACTCCACCGGTGGGCTTGGCCTGGCAGCCAAAGGGAGGTGGGGAACTGAGGAGATGGACCGTCAGGGCAGTAGGAGGAAAGACAGCAGAGATACAGAGCGCTGCTCCCAGGTCACAAGAACACCAGAGGCAGAGCCAAGATGGGAGTGTACAAAGGACTTGAGCACTCATTGGCTTACTCCAAATCGCACAGAGCTTGTGTGACTGCTCATTTATAGAGGAGAAAGCTTGACGTTGGAGAAGATGCAACATTTTCTCAAAGTCGCACAGGTTAAAAAGGCAGGTTCGAGATACCTGCCCCTGGAGAGGGTAGAGGCTAGAGGCTGCATTTGAGCAGGTGTGTGTGTGTCTAATAGGGGAATAATCACCCCTTTAAAAAGCACATGAAAAAATAAAACAAGAAGAAGGCTGAATCTCTACAGGAAGGGAGGGAAACACAAAAATACCCTTTTCCTTTTTCAGAACGGCAGCCTGTGTAAGTCAGCAAGGCCCTCGCACCTGTCTCCTCATACAGAATAAAGAGGTTTTGAAGAACAAGAGGGGCTGTGATAAAACAGAGACTGTGCAGTGTGTAGAGCTGTGCCCAGGCTGTCCCATCACTGTTACCACTAAAGAGACAAGGCCAGGCTATTCATTCACCCCAGTTTGCCTTCAATTGTGGGGCTCTGGGAGAGGTATAGACAAATGGGTACATTATTCCCACACTGTGGGAGGAGCCAGGAGGCCCAGAGCCCAGCCAGCAAGGACAAACCCCCAGAGACACAGTACCCACTGTGGACAGACAAGGACCACCATTTCTACAGTAACATCATCACTGCTTCTCGGGGTGTCTCCTCACGGAGCTGTTAGTTACCTACTACTACAGAACAAATTGCCTCTGACTGAGCAGCTTAAAATCACTATCATCTGTGAGCTCATACATTTTCTGAGGGTAAGGACTAGGGAGTGGCTAACCTGGGTAGTTTTGGCCCCTAGTCATTCGTGTCTGGGCACAGCTGTTGGCCATACCTGCAGTCACCTGCAGGCTCAACTGGGGCTGGAGAGTTCGCATGCTTGCATCAGGCTTGGTTTCTAGGGGCTTGTTGGCTAAAGGCTTCAGTCCCTTCCCATGTGGACATCTCCCTACAACTACTCACAACCTCAGGGCTGGCTTTTCCCCAGAGCCAGTGACCCAAGGGTGCAAGACCAAAGCAAGAGCCACAATCTTTTATAACCTCCCTTTGGAAGTGACCTTATCACTTCTGTCGTATGCTATTGGCCACACAGACCAAATGGTATAATGTGAGAGGGCATGACATGAGGGTGTGGATACAAGGAGGGGAGGGTGGTTAGGGGCCATCCTGGAGGCTGGCTGCCATGGGGCGCTGTACCATTTTGGTGGAGCCAGTCCTTCACTACACTTGGCTGTACAGCTAGGACACCGCTCCCAGCCCTCACCCCACTCCTTGCTTTCCCTCCACTCCACCTATTTCCAAAAGCTCCTCAGGAGTATTTCTTATCATAGGACCATTGGCTCCATCTTCTTGTTTTACTGGGGAGAAAATGCCCTTGGCGGATGACATCTGTAATATGGGCGAGTGGAAGAACCATGAAGAATGGGGTCTCTCAGGCTTGGATTCACAGCCCCCACCTTATAAGCTGCTGTAAGCATAGGCAGGTTACTTCTCATCCTTCTACTTGAGGTTCCTGGTCTGGGAAATGAGGGCAGTATGGGCAAGCTTGTAGAGCTATTGTAAGAGGTAGATGAGATCATGTATGTCAAGCCTATAGCACATAATAAGCGCTCAACAAACCACTGTTCACAATTATCAGACTCCTGTCAGAGACCTGAGGGTTCTTTAGTACCTGCTGTTAAAGGGGTGACACTGTCCAGCTGAAAGGATATGCACTGTCTTATGAATCAGGAACTGGAACTGTTGTTGGCTTTGGGTGAGTTGCTTTAAACTTTCTTGGGTCTCAACTCTCCTATTACAAGTTAGAAAAAACCCACTTTCAGTTACTCTAATTCTTTCTAGTAATGCTATAATGATGAAAAAGAAAGAATAGGTTTAAAAGTATCTTTCAGAGTTTCAAGTTTCAGTGTAGCAAACAAAGGCCAAGTTCTGTGTCTGATTCATTTTACGTCCATGTAGAGTTTGGTCAGTCATTTACCCACTATGTGTCAAGTGCTAGGTGATTCAGCACACCCAAATCAGATCATAGGCTAACGCTCTGAGCGGCTAAAACACAGGGCTGTGGGCCTGGCAGCAGAGAACTCCCATTCCAGTGGGTGCAGGCCCAGTGTGGGAAGTTCCTGAGTCTAAGATAATGGCACAATTGACAGATACTTTTCAGATGGTGTTTACTATTACTAAAAAGACAGTAGCCTGGCTCAGAATCAGTGACATCCTACTGTCCAACATCATGATGGATTCATTTGCTGGACCTTGGGAAGGCTTCACTGAGATGCACATACAAAGAAGGGTTTATGAAGGATTACTTGAGCTTCCCAGGTGGAGAAGGAGGACTCTGCCCATAGTAGCAACTAGAGGAGAGCCAGAGAGGCAGGAGATGGTGGTAGGCTCCAGGCAGTAGGGGAAGTCCAGCAGGTGTAGATACTTATTTCAAAGAGAGTGAGAAGCCATGAGAGACCTAAAGTCAGGCAGTGATATGATAAATGCCTACTTTAGATAGAGATGGAAAGGAATTGGTGGCACTGAAGTTAGTGAGGGAGCAATTGCAGGTTGCATGGGTGAAAGGTGATGGCTGACTGAAACTTGGGGAACACAGGTCGCCCTAGCGATGTTTACTGGTGAATGACTATGAGGTACATATTGCTATACAGATATACTTTATACATTGTTCTGGAACATGACCACTGCAAATGGCATTTATGATTTCTTCTCCAGCCACACACTTTGAACTCCTTTCTCACCTTCTTCCAGCACCCTGGTGATTCCTACCTTCTCGGTACTCTCCTTGCTAGAATCCTACCAGTTTTCCAAGCCAACGAAACCTAGTTTGCATTCTAGGTCATTCCCTCCCTACACATAATTTTGTGGATCTAGCAGTAATCAGCTGATTGTTTCTCAAGTGTTCCCTTAGATGCTGACATCAGCCAGGCCCCTCTGGCTGATGTCAGCATTAGTCATATGATGTCAGTGTCAACCACATTTCATCCTCATCTGCTTCATGTGTCTGTGCACACGGGTTTCAGTGCACATTTAGACCATGCGCACTGCTCAGAACTCAAATAAAAGTAACTGCATGTATATTCATAAAAACAGAGATAAAAATGTATATATCCATATTTCATACTCATAAATACATGAATATGAAAAATATTAATTAAAAAACTATTGGCTTTACACCCCCTCCAGGGCTAAAGCCATGGGTTACTCCAGCATTTCCTCCTTGCTCTGCCAGGATTCTCCTGGTGCCCAAGAAAAGAGTTTAGCACAGGCCTCTCCTAGACTAACTTGAGTGACCAGCCAGCATCCCCACAGCTGTGCATTTGGAGCCACAATGAGGATTGCACCATTATAACCTAATCTCTGTTTTGGGACAGCTGATTTTGATAGCTACCAGCTATCCAGCCAGAAGTTGTTCTGCAATAGTCTCTCTTCCCATATCTTGGTACTTCTTATAAAAGATGAAGAGGTTTGCTGTTATACCCTGAAAGGAGGAGACTGAAAGGGTCCACCAAAGGACAGGGGATGTACACCACAGCCCAACAGGGAAATGATCAGCTAAAACCCAGACTATACATTTATCAGATATTTATAGCACTGGAACACAAATGTCTAATCTGATCCTCTAAATAATGCCCCAAGGTACTAATAGCAGGTGTTTCCACTCCTAGTTAATAAAGGAAAACTATGGCTCAGAGAGGTGACAAAACGTGCCTAAACTGATGTCATTAATAAGAGGCAGAGAAAAGACCTCGCCGCTGGTCTCCTGTCTCCCATTGCACAGGTTATGAGGGAAGATTAACCTAGCACAATGGTTCCCAAAGGTGGTCTTGGACCAGTAGCACTAGCGTTGCCTGAGATATTTCAAGGAATGCAAATTCTTGGGCCCCATCCCAGACCAACTGAATCAGAGACTCTGGGGGTAGGATCCAGCAATGAATGTTTTTACAAGCCCTCCAGCTGATCCAGGTGTGCATGCAAGTTTGAGAACACTGGCCTAGGACATAGAGATGGATGATGAGATAAAACAGATAAAAATATTTTAATCCCACAAAGACTACATATTGATAGGGAGAGCCTGGGAGCAGGGGGTGGCTGCTTGCTTCCAGTGAGCACAGCTGCAAGCCCTGTTGCGGAAGTCAACCTCGCTTCTCACCAGACTCTGTGCGTGCCTATCTGAGTTGTGCCCTGCACAGCTCAGTGGAAGCAGTGCCCCTGGAAGTGTCCTGCACAGCTCTTTGTGGTGGCCATGCTGATGGCCTCTTGGGGTGGCAGCAATTGGCAAGACTGAAACTGACCAGAACCAGAATGAGGAGGTGGGACCCAACATTGTCATCATCACCCGTAGCCAGTGAGTTGTATTTCTAGAGCTCCTCACCGCAGTCCTAGCACCAGCCCCCTTGGAGGTGGCACATTTCAGTCTCCACACTGATCCTTCTGTTCAGACAGCTGGGCACATGACCATCATCATCATATGGACCAGTTCAGAAAAAATCCCTGAGATGGATGTTTTTAACAACCAGATCCAGGCAAAGAGAGAACAGGCTGCCTCAGGAGAAAGGGGCTGTCTGGTCATAGGAAATGGCCAGATGGAAGCTGGATAATTACCCATAGCAGGTGAGGACCAGGCTCCTCATATATGTGATTTTATCTAATCATGGGAATGGCTCCGTGCCATGGGCACCATTGACCTCAATTTATTGATGAGGAAACTGAGGCTTAGAGAGCATACAGAACTGCCCCAGGTTGTGCAGCCAGTAAATACCAGTGCCAGAATTTAGACTTGGGCCAACTCCAAAGTTCATATTCTTTCTATAGCTAATGCTAGGGTAACCAACTATCACAGTTTGCGCAAGACTGGGGTGAGGGGGCAATGCCTGGGACATGGAACTAAAACCAGGAAAGTTCTGAGCAAACCAGGATATGTCAGCTTTTCTACCACAGAGAGTTTTCATTTGGGGGCCTCTCAATTCTCCAACTCCAGCCTCTATTGGTGCACTTCATTATGGATGCTGAAAACTTCCATCGGGCTGCACCCTGCCCAGGAACCATGGCAAAAACTCACTCCTGACACATTCTTTTCCTGACCTTGCCTCTTGTCTTCCCTTGGTTCCAGCAACCTTACATAGAGGAGCAAGCTCAGTCTTAGAAATCAGCAAGCACGCATCAATGCCTCCCTGTCCCAAGCCTCCCTCGGGCTTGGCTTCCAATCCCAGGGGTGGGGTTCCTCTGCTGACACCCTCACATCTCCCAGAGCAGGTGGTGCAGCTGGGCTCAGCTGGGAGGAACTGCCAGCTGGGTCTGGCTCAGCCTGAAGGCTCCCCTATAGGCCTTCTCATTCAAATGGAGAGGTCAGGCGAATGAAAGGGGCTTTCCTTGTTTGAAAAAAAGGGGGAGAAGGGCTACCCTGCACCTACTATGTGCTGGTGCTTTCTCTCTGTGCTCTTATTTACAACATTCCCAACAATCCTGGAGGTTCCTGCTTTTGGCAGAGAGGGTGTGCTGCCTGTGCTTCCCCGCACAGTGTGGAGCTGTTTCTGAGAAGCAGCTGCCTAGCCAGGGGACTCTGTTCCCCAACCACCTTAAGTCTTGGTGCCCTGAGGACCTGAGTTCTCACCTACAGGGTATGAATGAAAGTGAGAAATGCCAAACCCAGGCCTGAACTACCAACACCTCCCCCTCAGCCCTCCGAATCTCCTCTCTCCTGCCATCCACCTCTGGATGATATCCGTGCAACCTTGAGAGAGTGGACCCTTACACAGAGTGGATCCTCACTGAGTCAGGATCTCTGGATGACTGTGTGGAGCGGACACCACTGCCTATCTTATTCTAATAAGAACTCAACTTTATTGTGTTAACTGCTGAGATTTGGAACTTTTCTTTCTGTCTTGTTTTTTTTTTTTTTTTTTTTAAGATATTAGTCATTATTTTTAGAGAGATGGGCAGGAAGGGAGAAAGAAAGGGTGAGAAACATCAATGCATGGTTGTCTTTGACCTGCTTCCAGCTACGGACCTGGCTGGAGACCTGGCTTGCAACCTGGTTATGTTGCCCTGTCTGGGAATCGAACCAGCATCCTTTGGGTTCACAGGCCGGCATCTATCCACTGAGCCACCAGCCAGGGCTCAGGAGTTTTCTAATAGAACAGAACATATTACCTTAATGAATAAAGTGTTATTCCCATTGACAGTTGAGGAAACTGAGCTTCAAAGATACTTGAGACTTTCCTAGGACCATACAATAATTAGGAGAGGTAGAATTCCAATCTTCTGTTCCTCCCACTTCTCCAGGCTCCTGCACACAGCACAGTGTTCCTCATGTTCAAGCATGTCCAGCCTCCCTCCTTCCTAAGGCTGCAGGTCTCTGGGCTCTGGTCCTGGACCCCTAAGCATCACTGGGAGGCCCAGAGTGCTGTCTGCACCCTGAAGGTGGCACCAGGGATGCTGGGTGTCACTCAGCACCAGCTCCGCACCCTAGGCAATGCCTAGCCTGGCATTGAAGGCTTATCACCTTCCTGATAAGAAAGAAGGATAAGAGGGAAAAGACAAAGTGTAACCTGGTGTTCATGGGATTCTGTCCCTACTGGCAGTCATGATCTGCTTCTGTGCTGCTGAGAGGTGACCTGAAGGAGACATAAGGAGACATTATGTCTCCTGGGCTTCAGCTCCCTGACCATGGGTCTTTGGAGGGCAACCTGGCCCTCTGTTACGCCCTCTTATACTGGTCTTGCTCCTAGAAGCTTAAAATCAAGGACAGCCTCAGGGACAAATGGATGAGGAAATGCAAAACCTGACAAAATGACTGAACCTGAGCTCATACATTACGTTTGAGGGAAAGCCTGCATTCACACCCAAGCTCCTGATCCCAATCTAGTGATGACAGGACAGACGTGCAGCTGACTTGACAGCAGAGCTAAGGACTTAGGATGTGCCAGAGGCCCATTTGGGGATAGTGGAGGCACTGGGGCTGTCCTGGGGCCCCACCTCAAGCCTAGCTGTTCACTAACAAGGGCATCTCAAATGCTGTGAAAAACGACAGGATTAAATTCATCTGGTGACACCCTGAGTTTGGAGGGAGTGGAAGTGCCTGGGAGCAAATGGGTAGCTTCCTGCAGGGAGCCAAGGCAGGGACCTGGGGGTGGTCAGCATCCAGGGCCTTTGTACTGCAAACACACCAAGTTTCCTGTGATTCCGTTCACTAACAAGCCTATTTGAGTTTGAGCTAGTTTATCCCCTAGTCCCAATCCTGTCTGAAAAGAGTCAGAAAAATATCTGGAGGAGAAGGCCATTGTGGATGGGGGTGGAAGGCTAATCTTGTCTCTGAGAATGGGCTCTCTAGAATCCAGCCTTAGCCCACAAGGGGCCTAAGTCAGAAATCATGATCAACACTAGGGGAACTGGGTGACTCGTAATACTATGACCTCAGGTGGCCTCTCTGCATCGCCAATGTTCCTTCTGAAAGTGCATCTATGGAAATGCTCACTCCACTCTTTCTCCCATCTAGCTGCCCATCTACCTGCCTAGCATATCCTTGACCATCTTCTTCCTGCCAAGCCCTGCACTAGGGTGAGGGAATACAGAGAAAAGTGGGACATGGTTTCTTGTGCCCAAGGCATTGCCCCTAGTCAGTAGGGAAGACAACTAAATGGTTAATTACAGCATGGCTTTATTGGCACTGCCAAAGACCCTGAAGGTGGTGGGAAAGAGCAAGAGGCAGAGAGGGGTTGAGAGACGGCCAGGCACAGAATGGAGGCCTAGGAGGAGTAATAGCCTGGCAAGACTCCAAGGTCAGAGCCAGTCCTGCTTAGGGCGACGGAGACAACTTGCGGGCTGCACACATATCCAAGTGAGAGCATGCACAGAGCCAAGCTGTGATAACTGCATCCCAAGCCTCCCTGATATCCCTCCACCCTGGACACCTCTATTCACACCTGTGTAGCCAGGGTCCTCTGTCCTTCCAAGCTCCCCAAAGAGCCCCACTGCTCCTTGTCCCATCTGCCTGCCAATTCCCCAAGGAGCAGGGTGCTGAGAGTCCAGTCCCTCTGGGTCACCTCATCCCCCACTGTCTGGCCCCACCTGCGGCCCCTGGCCTGGTTCCCTGGGCAGCAGGACCTTCCTGAAGTCTAGACCATTCTGAGTATTTTCTCACTTCCTCTCCAACAGACTTTTGTCTTCCCTTTTCTCACTTAACTTAGAGCTTGCAGGGAGAGAAACATCTTGTTTTTATCCTTAACAATTAATCCTTAGTGATTAACTGGCAGAATTTAATATCCATAAACACTCCAGCGGCCTGTTTGTGACCTGCAGGTATTACGTTCCCAGACCTCTACCCCACGCCGGAGGAGAACTCTTCTTTCAAACCTGGCTCCTTCTGTCCCCTGGAACTAGTTAGCTCATTAGCCTCAGTTTCTTCATCTGAAAAATAAGTTTTTGATCTGATAAATGGGCATAATCATACTACATATTTACCCTCAGGGCATCATAAGAGTCAGATGAGATGATGTATGACCAGCACCTTACCCCATGCCGAGTAATAAATAGTATTTACTGCTTACATGAGATACGTATTTCACCTGGATCATCTCACTGAGATCTCACAACTCTGTGATATAAGTACTATGATTATCCTTATTTTATACGTGAAGCTCAGAGAGTTTAAGTAATTTCCCTAACATCACATTGTAAGTCAGGGTCCAAGCACAGAGAGTCTGGCTCCAGAGTCCAAGTTCTTGACCACTCATGAGGTTCACATGGGAGGTTTCTGGGGTGCAAGGGAGGCGATCTGAGGGTAGCCACATGGGTGTGCTCATTTTGTACAAATTCACATGTTGGACTTCATTTAAAAAGTCAATTAAAAGAAAACAACACTAGGGCAGACTACCAAGAGGAGTCAAGGCTGCTCCTCCCCAAAGGAGGTATCTTCCCACTGAGGCCAAGGTGGGCAGATTGAGGGACAGTAACTCTGCCACCCTGTCCTTCGCATGGAAGTGGACCGGCACCAACCAGAGGGAGGCCTTTCTGCTCCTGCATCCCTTTCACTCCCTGTTCAAAGGACTGGCGCAGGACTTCAGCGCCCAGAGAGGCTCATGTCACCCATGTGAGACAGATGCCCAGCACCTTTCTCTTCACCAGAAAGGCTAGTTCTAGTGCTACTGTTTACTTCATTTTGCTATCTTAGTTAAGCACAGAGAGTCTGAACTAGACTACCTACTCTCAAATCTCAGTTGTATCACTTACTAGTGATACTTCTCTGCACTTCACTGTCTTCATACTTCTCTGCGCTTCACTGTCTTCATCTGTGAAGTGGGGATAAAATAGCACCTTCTTCATTAGGTTATTCTGAGCATTAAATGAATTGATATATGAAAAATGCTTAGAACAGTGCCTGGCCCATAGTAAGGGTGATGTAAGTGAACTTTTATTAGTATAATCCAGCAGTTTGCAAATGTGTTAGGCACCTCAGAAATGGACATTTGGAAGCAGACCAGAGGTCAGGCATCTAGGACCTGGCCTGGTGCATGGGCTGTCCCCAGCTGGCTGTATGGCTGAAGGGAAGTGCCTTGGGAGAAGGATCTACAGCTTTCAGTCTGTGCTTCTTGTCACTGGGACCTGGGAGGCCAAAGGAAGCTCAGTGGTACCTATGGAGGTGCTGGGAGCCCTCAAGAAAGAAGCCAGTCTCCCTAGATCCAAGCCATCCTCCCCACTGCTGTCAGATGTCTTTCTGAAAAACAGGCCGGACCACCCACCTCTTCCTCAGAGCAATCCACTAGATCTTTAGTAAGGAGAAAGGTCTTAGAGGTCATCTGAGTGTCTCCTTCCCCCACACAGACAGCTTCCCTTCCACAAATCCTATAGAATGCTGGTAAAAGCACAAACTGGGTAGGAGAGACCTGTTTTGCTATTTATCAGTTGTGTGATATTGGGCAGATTACCTAACCTCTCTGAGCATCCTGTCTCCCAAGCAATATGGGGACAATAATACTTAGACTACAGGTCCTGAGAAGGGGGACACAGAGTAAGAACACCTGGCACTGGTAGGTGCTCTTTCATAAGCTGTAACTAATGTTCTCATTGTCCCTTGGCACCATTTTAGACACACTCAGGAATGGCGAGCTCACTGCCTCATGAGGGCATCCTGGCCACTGCTTGTCCTCTTTAATCATTAGAAAAGTCACATTGATATGGACCTGCCTCTGTCTTCCCTGTCATTTCTGCCCTCTGGCCCTGGACGTGCCTTTGGGAGCTGCTTCCCTCTTCCTCTGATGGTACCACAGACATTGGAAGGAGGCTCCCAGTCTTCCTATTTATGGCCAAACAGCCCAGTTCCATCAGATTTTTCCTAAGATCTGATTCTCCTTGGTCACCAACTACTGACATGCTCCAGGAAGAGGCTCTAAATGAAGCACAGGTTGGAGAGTGCGGGGCTCAGGCCCTCTCCCATCTGCACTCAACTGTGTACAAACCTTGATCTTGAATGCCCCTCTCACCCCCACTCAGGGAGACCCAACTATCCAAGAAGGCAGACCAGAGTCTGTGACATTTACCCCTTTCTTGTCCACCCCAATCAGGGCAAGCTAACTACTGGGGTGACAGTGGGAGAGGCAAGGTTGTTAAGCAGCAATGTTTTGGGGCACCACTTCCCAGGCCCTGCAGCTGCCAGAGTAGAACTGGTCAGATGAGGCTCCAGTCCACTCTGGGTTTCCATTGGCCCAGGGCTGGCCCTTTCACTTTTCTCATGAGGCCCTGCTGGGCTCTGAGTGAGGGGTTCTATAACCTTCCTCGGCCTTTTCCTATGCAGATGGAACACCCCCACTCCCAGAGTGGATCATAACCCAGGGATGCAGGAAGAGGAAAGAATTAGGCCCCATATCACAAGTTTCTCCTCCAGCCCACTACGGCCTGGTCTGTTGGTCTCATAGGGGCCAGGTGGGATGTGAGCCAGGACCAGGGGCAAGAAACATGCTGGAAGCCAGATGCTGCTTCAGGGCTGTGCCTTCCCAGGTAAATAAATTATACACCAAACACCAACAATCTGCTGCCTATGTCTCCCCATTCACAGGGCAGTGTGCACATGGGGAAGGAGCTGTCATTTGAGAAGCAGCTTTATTCCCTTTCAGGGGTGAGAAACAGGGTAAACCAAGAGCTGGGGACTTGCCCCACATCTCTAGTACTCTTTATCTTTTAGCATGGACCAGGTAATTTACTGGAAAAATAACTTTATAAGCACCCTTCTGAGAGGACAGCACTATGAGGCTGAAGACCTTGCTTTCATAGGCAACCAGTCTGCTAGAGAGGAGGCAGTGGTCAACCTGGACCCTTCTTGGCAAGATGCTCAGGCCCAGACATGGATGACCATAACCTGCTGTGGGGTACCCTAATGGCTGGCACTCAGTGAGGCTAGGCTTAGTCAGGGTAAGGGAGGGCTGCTGGAGGTCTGCCCAGGCATGAAGTTCCTGTACTCAAGGTAGAGGACAGAAGGCACTCCCTCCCCTTTGGCAGGGAGAATAGCAGCTAAATCCCAAGGACTGATGAATGGGAGGTATCAGAGCAGACAACCCCAGGTCTGTGTCAACTTGAGCTCCTCTGGTTTTTATAATAGCAGACACCCAGGCCAGTGGGGCCTCAAGCAGGGAACATGGACATACAGGTTGACAAGCCTGTGTCTAGCCACTGTTTGACGTTTAATGTGGTTGACAAGAGGCACGATGTGATAGTTTAGAAGTTGGAGGTCCTATAATCTTATTCTGGCTTTGCCTACAACAAGGCAGGAGAGCTTCTGGGGCTGGGTTTCCCATTTGGGAAGTGTTGGTTCAGAGGCATCTAGGGTAGAAGAGAGAGGACAGTAGTGGCCTTATCTTTCAGCCAAAAGTAGGGGAAGCACTGAGGGGACCCCATACCCAAGGACTCCTTTACATGCTTAGGGGCTTTGTCTCCCACCCATCCCCTGCCCTCATGCTGAATACCCTGGCACTGCCCTTACTCTGCATTGGTTGGAGCTGGGAAGGGCTGGTCTAAGCAGGTAAGGACATTGTGTCTCTCTGGGCCCAGGGTAGGTGCAACTTAGAGGGACCGTGCCCTTCCAGCAGAATGGGGGGAATACTCTCAGTCTCTACCAGCGGCAATGAATTATGGAGGTGACTATGGTGGGAACTTCCAATGGCTTGAGGCCAAGACCTAGAGAAATTGTCAGATACTAACAAGTAGTACCTGCAGGCACATGTACTGGGTGAAGGGTAGATAATGCCCAACAACACTAATAAAGTGTTTCCTGGGCATGTCTACTCCTTGCCAAACACACAAGCCTTTGCATGCATGCCTGTCTTCCCTGAAGTAAGCGAGGCAGGGATAAAAGGAAACAAAGTGTAGGTCTCTGTGCTAATTCTAATCCCAATCCTAATCTCTACTAGTTGCTAGTAGAGAAAGCCCTGGCCTGGAAGTCAGGAGACTAGATCAGATCTGACGATACCTTGAGCAAATGAGCAGAATCTCATAATTCAGGAAAATGTCTGAATTAATCACCTAGGTTGGACAGAGACTGTATAATAGAACCACCTAGCCCAACCCCAGCCCTCTAAGGCTTGTGCCCCACAGAACGGAGGTAAACATCCTCATCTGGCCAGAATGGCAGGGGAGGGAGTCCTGCCAGCCTGCACCAGTTAGGAATATCTTCCCTCCAGCGTGGAGCCAGAACTGTCCCTGCCAAGCCCTTCTATCTACCGCAGGCCTTCTCAGGCCCTTGCCAAGAACTCATGCTTGTAGGGGCTTTCCAAGGTTTCTGTTCGGGGAAGGCCAGAGGCTGAGGGTGCAGTTTGGGCTGCCCATGAATGCATGTTTGTGTGTGTTTGCATGTGTGCAAGCATGTCATTGGCACGACGTGACTCTGCATTATCCAGGCCCATAATGAGTCCTCATTGCAACGGGTTTGATGAAATAATTATATTCTGGAAAAACTGCAGGAAACTGCGGTTCACTTCTTAAAGGGCAGGATCATCAAACATTTGTGCTACATTATTTGCAGTCACACCTTCTGCTGCATCTGCTCCCTTAAAAAAAAACTCCAACTCCAATCTGATCTGAATATATAAATCTGAATTATCACAGCAAAGGCGATACGCTCACACCTTTTTTCTTTTTTTTAAATCTGTTGCCATGGTGATTAGATAAAATTCACGCCAAGTCTCTAGGGAAGGATGGAATTATTTCAGACAGTTTCTAACCCCTCTCAAGCTACTTCTCTCTATAACATGCTTGGGCACTATCTCTGGGCTTGGGCAGGAAGGTAGGCAAAAGAAGACATTACCTCTTTGAGAAGTCTTGAACAAGCAGAAAGCACTTGTCTTTTAGAAATACATTTGGTACCAGGCTATGCCTTAAACCATACAACCAGCAGTATGTCCTCAACTCACACCTTCCTCAGCCACCTGGGGAGATAAATGGAGGTGGGGGGTGGGGGATGAAGAGGGAAATGACAGTGTTGTTGTTCAAGGTCAAGGAAACAGGAGTTGCAGAAATTGACCCAGGGCCATGCACTGACCTTCCCAATTAGAACTGAGCAATGGAAGAGGTTCTCCTGAAAAAGGAAAGATTCAACTCCCAATGCATCTGGATCCAGTTTCCATTAAAGCTTCCCTAGACTAAAATCTCAAAGGGGTTAATTATCAATGGATATAATTTACTAAAAGGTTTTTCATAAAGGGTATAATTGACCTAATTGTTATTTCACACTACCAGTTCACAAATACCATCTGTGTATATGTGTCGTAAATGATTTGGAGTATGTTACAGAAGGTAGCATCTCCCTCCCCAACATCAGCCTTCTCATTTCTATCAAAAGTCCCAGTTCCAGGGTGGGAAAGATGGGAACTCTGGGCCCTGACTCCATTTGGTTGGAGGTCTCTTTCACCAAAGCCTGTGGGAACTGAACTCATGCCTATTAAAGCTGAAAGTGACTCATTACTTATTAAAGCTGAGAGTGACTCATTACTAAAGCCATAGCTGAGCAAAAAGGGGAAAGCTTTGTCAGCTTGAACATACAGGATGGGACAACAGTTTGTGTTTATTTACTCTGGTGGCTTCTGTCAGGGTCTCACTGATAGAGAAAAGGGGTTAAGATATATGTGAGTTGAAGTTTAACACATGATAGCATTTTTCCCCATGGTGAGTTAGGATAGGGGAGAGCCCTGGAGCTCCCAAGGGACTTAACCCAGATCCCTTCATGCCAGCACACTTTGATGTAATGGGCCTCAAGCAGGTCACTGGGACAAAGAGGACTTCTGTGAGTATTAGGCAGAGAGTGTATCTTTTTGGTTGTTCATGGGGACCAGAACACATTCAGAGAGTGGTCTGAGGAAATGACAGGGTCTGGGAACCAGGACACATGGTTGCTAGAGGCTCTATGTGAACTTGCTAAGGACTATCTCTGGGCCTCAGTTTCCCACTCTGAGAAAGAAGGAGAAGAAACCTATTTGTTTCTTCTGTTGAAAAAGACTGAAAATCTTAATTTCAGAGGTGGAGGTAGCATGAAGGCCCTGCAGTAAAGTAAGAACCCCAGAGGGTTGAGCAGCATCCACCCCGCCACCTAGCACAGAGCAGGAGCACCTGGCACTTGATGTCAGTGAGAACAAGTCCCCAGACCTCTCTTGTCACTTGGCTCACAGCTAACCCAGGGGAACTGTGGGGAACTGTGATCCCAGGATGGTGGCAGGAGTGGTGGGAACACCGTGAGTAACTAACTAACTGTATGGGCATGTGAGTCGAGCAGACCTGGCTGTGAATCCTGCAGAAGCTGCTTAGTAGCTCTTCACCTTAGGCAATGTGACCTGTCTAATCCTCTGTTTTCTCGAGGAATATGGGAATAAATTTAAAACCTACCTCACAGTGCTGTTGTTAGGTTTAAGTGGTATGAAATCTATAAAGTTCTTGGCACAGAGTAAAGGCTCAATCAGTGGTAGCTAAGATGATGACAATGATGATGACAATGATGAAAGGAGGAAAAGGAAGAAGAAGAAAAAGAAAAAGAAGAAAAAGGAGTGGGGGGAGGGGAAAGAAGGGGAAGAGGAGGAGTGGCAACATCATTTTAGTTAAACAGCATAGGCCTGGGAATGAGAAAGAAGACTGTGTTCCAGTTCTGTCTTTGCCATTTGTCACCACTGCATTTTGGTACATGTTACTTATTCTCAGAGCCTTATTTTTCATTTATAAATTGAGAGTTTATTCTGTCTTAAACTTAATGATAAGTGTTAATTCTTCTCAATTTCCAAATGAGAAGAGGAAGCTTTGAGAAGTTAAACACTAGAAGTTGCACGTGGTCATGTATTCATTAGTGGCTGAGCTAGGATTCAAACCCAAAGGTAAGAGCATCTCCCTGGTCTTAACACAACAAGAATAAATGAGATGATGTATGTATACTTTTGCCATGATTCAGCAATGCCTGTGAGAATTGCCTAGAATTGGCAGCTGAGACCTGTTACTTAGCAGGGCTTCGTTCGAGGTGCAGCTGTCACTCACTCTCCATACTACTAGAACAGAGAGGGGACCAGGGCCATTCTTCTAGATCCTGGTTCTGTCTTAGCTCTGTTACTAATTATGCGACTCTAGACTAGATGACCTCCAAGGTCCTTACAGTGTTAATCCTCTGTGATTCATTCTCTAGAGACCAGGCAAAATAGGCATTGTTTGCAAAAGAGAGGCTTAGGCCTTACCTAAGGACAAGTCAGGGAAATGGCAGGAGACAGGGCCACCAGGGATGTATGTGGAAGCTAAGAAAAAGATCCCAGAGTCTTTTCCCTTTAAGAGAAGAAGGATCCCTGACTTTTGGATGAGAGCTATATAAGCCTGGAAGGGGGAGGAGGCAGAAAGCCCCCTGAGTCTAGAGATTCAAAGGCACCCCGCCCCTGTGAAATGCAGAAACTCTTAATTGGAGCTGTGCATGCATCCCGCACTGATCGCTCTGTGATGTGCCTTTCTGAAGCAGTACAGAGGCAACCCTTCATTAAATTCGACACCAGGGAATTAATTCAACTCACAGCCGTCACTCTGTCTCTGTCACCCTTTCCCCTCAACAGCCATTGCTCCTTGATTTTCCCCACCTTCATGTCAAAAGTTCTCATTGAGAAGAGAAGCTTCCTCTGATGGTCATGTGAGCTATGACTGTTTTGTGGGCCAGGACCCAGGGTCCAGTTTGAGAGGGGACAGCAGGAATGAGTGGATGGGTAGGGAGTATAATGGATAGACACACACACATACACGCACACCCCTTGACAGACAGAAAGCGAAGGAAGGACCACAGGCCATCCCAGATCCTTCTGCACCTGCAGCAGAAGGAAGGATTTGAAAGCTGATGGTGACAGCTAACAGGCTCACCCCATTTTAGCTATTCTTGAAACAGTGACTTTATAATTAAAGTCCCTTTGGGAGGAGTCATGTGGAGACAGGGGAGGGGAGAAAAGAGGAGGGGTTGAGGAAGCTACCTGGGTCACCCTGAAGTGTCATGACAGTTTCTTGCCCATGGAAAATCACAGCCTCCAATCCGACCCCTCACTCGCCTACAGGTAACTTCCTGTCTATCTACTGGGCTCTCCACTGTCTGTTCCTGACTCCACAAATGAGCAACCTGCGCTCAGAGATACCTTATCCCAAATCAGGGCAGGGTCTCCATGGGAACCAGTACCCCTATTGTAGGCAACCTCCCCTTTTTGCCTCACTATGCCAAATCTTTGTTCTACCTGTGCTGAGAAGTGAAAACAGTTGTGACGCACTGACTTAGGGCATTAAAGTCTGAGATCTGTTGTCCAAGGAAACAAATAATTCAAAAGTTATCAGTGACTTCTTTTGTAAGTCATTGGGCAGCCCTTGAATTTAATTCCTCTTTCTCTGTGGATCCCTCACAAGGTTTGTCCAGGGTTTGTAAAGAAATACACAATAATCACAAGACCAGGGATAGGGCAGGTGAAGTATGTAAAAGCTAATTTATGATAGAAGAAAGGATTTAAGGAAAAACTTTCCTAAAAGAAGGAGGCAGATTCCCCAGGGAAACATCAGCAGCTGGTCCGAATTCCTGGCTGAGGTGAGGATGGCCAGGGAAATAATGCTGCTGGAAGAATAAACTTCCATTAATATATTCATTTTTCAGATAAGGAAGTTTTGAGAGGTAAGTGACTGCCCAGACCCATCTCTGACCTCTGCTTCTGCACGATCCCTCTCCCCTTACAACAGCATGTCCCTCTGGAAGATTTCCCCTAGCTCAGGAGTGCTAAGCAAACAATATCTCCTCTGCACTATAAGCAAATTGCAGAATCAAGTCAAATGCAAAATGAGTCATTTTAAAGGGTTCTTGGTTTTCTGAACTTCTTAAGAAATTCCGGCATTTTCTTTTCATTGAGTCACAAAATCAGATTATAAATTTTCCCCAATTCCACAGGGGTGGGGGGATCTAAGTGTTGTGGCTGACATCATTGAAACAGAGGAGCCCCTGGCCGGAGAGTGAAGGGGCAGCCTGGCAGCCCGGCAGCCTGTTCCCCAGCCCATCCTTTAGACTAGACATTACACCTGCACCCATGCCACGAAAACCACAACCACCATAGTCTGGACTGTTTGTTACACTCTCTACCACCTTGAGGAAAGACCTTTGTCCTGGAAGCAGGACAGCCATGCTCTTTGGTAAAGCAAGAGGAAAGGAGGAGATAGAAGCACAGGTTTTCTCACTTAATACACAGCAACACTCTGAAACTGTATGAAAGATCTGAATGACCCTCTATTAAGGTTAATTTGGGAATTGGAAAGAATAAAAGCTGTGCTGTGACCACCTCTCAGAAACTGGACTGGCAGCCCCTGTTCAGAGTTGGGACAGAGAAGGCCACTCAACATGATGAGTGCCCAGGGGATTCCTAAAGCACAGAGAAGCCCTTCCTTGGTCCATGTCATCTCTCCCAAAAGCCCCAGGAAGGTCTGCAAGATATGTACAGCCTTATGTCAGGATGGTATTTTTATCAAAATTAGGAAGGAGGCTGAGGCAATATTTGGTCGGCATCAGGACAAAAATAAAGAAGACTCCCTAAAACAGAGCAAAGAAACAGAATTCTGCAGACCTGGGAAGCCAGAGACATAGATGGCTGTGAGAGCAGAAACCTTCTGTGGAACTTGCAGACATCTTAAGAAGGACACAGGGCATTTCAGAGGATGGAAATTTAAAATTGAAGACAATTTCTTTCTTTCATTTTTTTTAAATTTAATTTTATTGTTATTGTATTATATCCATCTGCCTTTTCCTTCCCTCTGTCCCTTTCCCCACCCACCCACTCCACCCCAAAGTCAGTTCACTTGTTGTCCATGTCCTTGGTTCTTCCATGCTAGTTCCATGACTAAGCTGCTCCCCTTCTTTGCCTCTTCTTCCCCACTCCCCACTCCCTCCTCCCCTCTGCCCACTGAAGGTCTGTCTATTCACTGTATTCATGTATCTGGTTCTGTTTTGCTTGTTTGTTTGTTTTGTTCATTTTTGTCCTGTAATGGGTGAGATCATATGGTACTTGTCCTTCACTGACTAGCTTATTTCACTAAGCATAATACTCTCCAGTTCCATCCATGTTGTTGAAAAGAGTAGGAGTTCCTCCTTTCTTTCTGTTGTGTAGTATTCCATTGTGTAAATGTACCAGTTTCTTGATCCAATCAGCCACTGATGGGCACTTTCCAGGCTGTTTCCAGAACTTGGCTATTGTAAATAGTGCTGCTATGAACATAGGGGTACATAGTTTCCTCTGAATTGGTGTTTCAGGGTTCTTCAGATATAGTCCTAGTAGTGGAATTGCTGGATCAAAAGGCAGTTCCATTTTTAGTTTTTTAAGGAAACTCCATACTGTTTTCCATAGTGGCTATACCAGCCTGCATTACCACCAACAGTGCACGAGGGTTCCCTTTGCCCCACATCCTCGCCAACACTTGTTTGTTGATTTGTTGATGATTGCCATTCTGACAGGTGTGAGGTGGTATCTTATTGTGGTTTTAATTTGCATTTTTCTGATGGCTAGTGATGTTGAGCATTCTTTCATATGCCTTTGAGCACTTTGTATGTCTTTCTCAGAGAGTTGTCTGTTCAGGTCCTTTGCCCATTTTTTAATTGGGCTGTCAGTCTCCTTGGTGTTGAGTTGCATAACTTCTTTATATATTTTGTAGATCAAACCCTTGTCTGAGGTGTCATTGGTGAATATGTTTTCCCATACATTGGTTTGCTTTTAGTTTTGCTGTTTTTTTTTCTTTTTTTTTTAGCTGAACAAAAACTTTTGAGTTTGATATAGTCCCATTTGTTTATTTGTTTTTTGATTTCCTTTGCCCTTGGAGAAGTATCAGTAAACATATTTCTGCGTAGGATATCTAAAATTTTGCTGCCTATATTTTTCTCTAGGACCTTTATGGTGGCACTGCTTATGTTTAAGTCCTTTATCCATCTTCAGTTTATTCTGGTGTATGGTGTAAGTTGGTAGTCTAGTTTTATTTTTTTTTATGTCCCTGTCCAGTTCTCCTAACACCACTTGTTCAAGAGACTGTTTTTACTCCATTTTATATTCCTTCCCCCTTTCTCAAATATTAATTGATCATAGAGTCCTGGGTTTATTTCTGGGCTCTCTATTCTGTTCCATTGATCCATATGCCTATTCTTATGCCAGTACCAGACAGTTTTGATCACAATAGCCTTGTAGTATAGTTTGATGACTGGTATTGTGATTCCTCCTACCTGGTTCTTCTTTCTCAAGATTAGTGGCTGTTTATGAGCATTTTTTGGCTCCACATAAATTTTTGAAGTATTTTTTTTTTCTATCTCTGTAAAGTATGTCATTGGTATTTTAGTTGGAATTGCATTGAATCTATAGATTGTTCTGGGTAGTATGGACATTTTAATGATGTTAATTCTTCCCATCCATGAACATGGTATATGCTTCCATTTATTTGTATCTTCCTTCATTTCTTTCTTCAATGTTCTGTAGTTTTCTGAGTACAGGTCTCTTACCTCCTCAGTTAAGTTTATTTCTAAGTACTTTATTTTGCTTGTTGCTATGGTAAATGGGATTTGTTTTCTAGCTTCTATCCCTGATATTTCATCATTGGTATACAAAAATTTTTTTGATTTCTGAATATCCAGCTGTTTTGCTAAATTTGCTTATTAGGTCAAGTAAGTTTTTGGTGGAGCCTATCGGGTTTTGTGTGTACGCTATCCTGTCATCTGCAAATAATGACAGTTTGACTTCCTCCTTTCCAATTTGGATACCTTTGATTCCTTTTTCTTCTCTGATAGCTATTGCTAGAACTTCCAAAATGATGTTGAATAGAAGTGGAGAGAATGGACAGCTTTGTCTTGTTCCTGATCTTAGGGGGAAAGCTTTTAGTTTTGCCCATTGAGTATGATATTGGCTTCAGGTTTCTCATATATGGCCTTTATTATGTTGAGGTAGGCTCCCTCTATTCCCATTTTGCTGAGTGTTTTTATCATAAATGGTTGCTGTACTTTATCAAATACTTTTTTTTAGCATCTATTGATATAATCATATGGTTTTTTTCTTTCATTTTGTTGATGTGGTATATTACATTTATTGATTTGTCCATGTTGTACCATCCTTGTATCCTTGGGATGAAGCCCACTTGATCATGGTGTATGATCTTTTTAATGTATTGCTGGATCCAGTTGGTTGATATTTTGTTGAGAATCTTAGCATTTATGTTCATCAGAGATATTGGACTATAGTTTTCTTTCTTAGTTGTGTCTTGACCTGGTTTTGGGATTAGAATAATATTGGCCTCATAGAAAGAGTTTGGGAGTCTTCCCTTTTGTTGGATTTTTTGGAACAGGTTGAGAATGATAGGAGTTAGTTCTTCTCTAAATGTTTGGTAGAATTCATCTGTGTAGCCATCTGATCTGGTGCTCTTGTGCTTTGGGAGATATTTGAGTACTTCTTCAATTTCACTACATGTTATTGGCCTATTCAGGCTTCTGCTTCTTCTGGATTCAGTTTTGGTAGATTATACATTTTCAGAAATGTGTCCGTTTCAGCCAGGTTGTCATATTTTTTGTCATTTAGTTGTTTGTAGTAATTTCTTATAATCCTTTGTATTTCTGAACTATCAGTTGTGATTTCTCCTCTGTCATTTCTGATTCTGTTTATTTAGGTCCTCTCTCTCTCTTTTTCTTGATGAGTATGGTCAAAAGCTTGTCAATTTTGTTAACTTTTTTTCTGAACCAGCTCCTGGACTTATTGATTCTTTGAGTTGTAGTTTGAGTCTCTAAGTTATTTAATTCTGCTCTGATCTTGATGATGTCCTTCCTTCTACTTGCTCTGGGCTTTGTTTGTTGTTGTTCCTCCAGTTCTTGCAGCTTTATGGTTAGGTTGTTTGTATAAGCTTCTTCTGACCTTTTAAGGTAGGCCTGTATTGCTATGAATTTCCTTCTAAGGACTATCTTTGCTGTGTCCCATAGGTTGTTGTGTATTCATTGTCATTTGTTACCAGAAACTTTTTGATTTCACCTTTGATCTCATCGTGTATCCATTCCTTACTTAAAGGCATGTTATGCAGTCTCTATGACTTAGAGTGTTTGGTTTTTTTTTTTTACTTGAGGTTGGTTTCTAGTTTCAAGCCACTGTGATCTGAGAAGATGCTTGGTATGGTTTCAATTTTCCTGTATTGGTGGAGGCTTGTCTTGTGACCTACCATGTGGTCTATCTTTGAGAATGTTCCATGTGCATTTGAAAAAAATGTGTATATTGCTCCTGTGGGGTGAAAGGTTCTATATATATCAGTTAGGTCCATTTCCTCTAGAGTGTAGTTCAATGCCACAACATCTTTGGGGACTTTTTGTTTGGAAGATCTGTCCATTGTTGATAGTGGGGTATTAAAATCCCCTACTATTAGTGTGTTGCTGTCTATATCCTTCTTGAAGTCCTCCAAGATTTTCCTTATATATTTGGGAACTCCTATGTTGGGTGCATATATGTTTACCAGAGTTATATCTTCTTGATGGATTGTTTCCATAAGTATTATGAAATGTCCTTCTTTGTCTCTTTTTATTGCTGAAAGCAAATTTTTAATTGCTTTTAAAAAGCAGGGCCATCTTATTGATATCTGAGTTTTAGATAGACATTATTAATCCTATTTTACAAATGAGGAAGTAGAGAAATGCAGGTTTAGAGCCATTGAGAGCCAGTCAGCTCAGAAGGAGCCAACACAACAAGGTGGCTGATGAGAAAGCTGGTCACAGGCTATCTCAGTAGAAACAGTGTGTTCTGATCAAGGAGGAGGTGGAATTCTCACTGAATCCTCTGTTCTTACATTTGCAGTGCAGGGAACTCATTGTGGACCTGGGATTTGAGAAAGGCAACGACACACTGGAGCATGACCAGAGGTGGCACCCACAAGGAGACCAGATCAGATCACAGAAGGGACTGCTGTGGAGATGAGTTGTTTTAGTCAGAATGGGACACTAGGTTGGGTTGTGGGGACAAGAGTGGATGACACTCCCTCAGCATATCATGGGGAAAGAAGGAAACATTCTGTAAAAGTTTGGGGTAAACAGGGGGCAAAAGGAGGACCTAAGGGATAAATTTCATGAAAGCAGATTTTAATCCAATCATGAGAGGAACTCCCTAAAAAGCAGGAGCAGCAGCTACTTTGCAAGGTATCTACACTTAAATGTGGCTTTTCCATTTCAAAAACACCTCATATTTAATCTCCTCAACACATACTTGCAAAATATAGAAAACTGTAAAATAGGAAACAGAAACATTCCTAATCTCATGACTTAGAGATAGCCACAACAGTCACTAAGAGCCTTGAAGTATTTTTTTCAAGATGTTCATCTATGATATTGGAGTATGTATATGTACAGGGTGTACATGATAAATTGGCAAAATTTTAGTAAAATAAACAACCTACCACAAAAGTGTTATATTTTGAAATAAAGTTATTCTGATATGTAAATATATAAACATAGTCATTGTTTTTTAATTGTTCATTAAAGTCTTCTTTTGCTGCAATAATAGACTCGATTCAACTTTAGAATCTTGAGCATGCTTTAATTAACTTTTCTTTATTCATGGACATCATCATGTCTTCAATCTTAGCTTTAACAGTCTCTTTATTGGAATAAGGTTGTTTATTAGCTTCTCTCTCACAAATGCTGCATACATAATAGTTTAAAGGATTTGCATCTAGTAAACTAGGTGGCCAGATTTCCTTTGACCAGAATTTTAGGAACATTGACACTGAGAAATTCTTGCACCTTTTTGGTGTTATGTGCTGGTGCACCATCTTGTTGGAAGATAAAATGACATCCATTTGTGATTTGCTTCGGCCGCAGGACAATACTTCTCTCAAGACGTCACGGTAAACATCCTTGATCTTTGTTGATGATCTCCTGGATTCTGTGTACAATATCTGGACTTGTGTGATCCTTGCACAGCTTATGCATTTTCCTTTTTGGTATGGCAACATCAGGATCAGCATTGTACACCTTCTTCATGTTGTAAAGTGTACATAAAGGGATGTTATTGAAGTCCACAATTTCCTTAGCAGTTTGCCCTGTACACAGTCCAGAAACTATGCTGCTCTAACATCATATTCCTTCAACATGATGGTTGCTGTCAGAATTTAATACTTTATATCTGAAACAATGATGTTAAATCATAACCTTAGAAACATAGTTTTTCAAAATTAATAAGCAGCATCTTGGCAATTGATCATGCACACCCTGTATATGTATATGTATTTTAACCAATTGGGATCCTACTATATATAAACTGTATTTTCCACTTAGTATCATATCATGATACTTCCTCATGTAATTAAAAATGTATTGGAATATTTCATTGTATTATTGTGTGAACATTAATTATTTAATCATTTCCCTATTATTAGATATTTAGGATTAAAAAAAAAGTTTATTTATTTATTTTTAGAGAGAGGGGAAGGAAGGGAAAAAGAGAGGGAGAGAAGCATCAATGTGTGGTCGCCTCTCATGGGCCCCCAACCGGGACCTGGCCTGAAACCTGGCATGTGCCCTGACTGGGAATTGAACAGGTGATCCTTTGGTTTCTCAGGCCAGTGCTCAATCCACTGAGTCACACCAGACAGGGCAGATATTTAGGATTAAAAAAAAAAATGTTTTTCACTGTTGTAAATAACATGGCAGTTAACAAAAATTCTTATCATTCTTATTACCACCTTGGGTTTCTTCTTAAGGATAGAGCCTGAAGATTATAGACATCTATGGTTTCATATATACATTGCCAAACTGCTTCCCAGAAAGGCCCTACCAGCATCTACTCACATTAGCAGTTTGCAACTGTGTCCAGCTATCCCCATGTTTGCCAACATCACCCCAACGTTTTCCTAAACTGAGTGCTCCTCCAAGTAAGATGAGGTTTGATACCTCATTTTCCAGGAACATGTCTGTTTATGCCTCCTTATGATAAACAAGACACAAATTTCCTCCTTCCCCCTCCACATACACACACACACACACACACACACACACACACACACATACACACACACACAGATACACTACCTAACACTGTTCTTTATGAACTCTGATGACACTTCCAGGCCTGGGATGATCTCAACACACATCCATTTGGTTGAGAAAGACACAGCATCCCCCACCCTATAGTAGAATGCTCCTATAGTAGGATGCTTCTTGAGGCTGGAGTCCAAGGCAAAGCATCTATGACATGATCAGGGGCCTGGGCACCATGATTTCCAAGGACTCTTCTAACCCTGACAAACCATTTGTACCACCTACATTTGCCACCTGAGAACTTGGGTATGTGACCTCAGCTGGTGGCACAGTAGATAAGGTGCCAGCCTGCAAACCCAAAGGTCGCTGGTTCGATTCCCTAGCCAGGGCATATAACCAGGGTGCAAGCCAGGTCTCCAGCCATGTCTGCAGCTGGAGGCAGGTGAAAGGAACCATACATTGATGTTTCTCTCTCTCCCTCTCTCTGCCTCTCTCCCTACCCCACTCTCTAAGAAGAATAATAATAAATAAAATCTTAAAAAAAAAAAAAAAGAACTTGTATACATAAGAGGGTGAGGGAAAACAGGAAGGGCAGTACACGGGTTTTCATTGTTTCAGAATAAGTTGCAATAAAACTAGGTGTCCTAAGGGCCAAGTAAGAAGGAGCAGTTGGTGATCCCAGCCCATGCATTGCCCAGTGCATCCTCAGTTCTGCAAGTCCCAGGCAGGATCCTGCCCCCAGGAGGACCAGGGCATCATCTTTCTCTCTCAGATTTCCTTGTTGGCTGGGGATCTCAGATCTCTCTTGTAATTTGAATTAGAATTGGGAGTAAACCTCCCAAAGTGGGTAATTATCTAGACATCTCCCCCCATTCCCAAGTCATTTGTCCCTACCCAGCATGCCTCTCTGACACTGGCCAATTGATTGCCCTTGGACACTCCTTGGTTTCCAGCTCTTCTCAGGGCACGGGGGTCTCACAGTCCTGTAAATACTCTGGCATCTCCATTTTCAGTGGCCTCATTAAACCAGGAAACAGAATACAATGGGAACCTGAGGTGGTTACATCTCTTATAGTGACACCACTTTCAGCTTTGAGCCTGGCTGAAGTGGCCTAGGGTGGGAGGGCATAGCTGAGTTGTAGGTATGTGCACTGGCCCCTTCCAGCCCCTGAATCTCACTTTCACCAATTCTAGACTGCCTCAGAGGGACCCAAACTGTGGCCTCACTCTTCTCCTAGCATTTTGCAAATGATGTTGAAATGGGTGCTTTTCTAATGAATACATCATGAATATATAAAAGGAAAAAAAATAATATTCAAATAGTCATGCATATTTTGACTATATTTTCTTCAGATCTTATATAGAAGAAATACTTTAAGGCATAGACATTCTGAAAACAGTTATATTTCCCTGTGTGAGCACATTGCCTCCTTCCTCAGAGGTAAAGAGTATTCCAAATATGGTGTTTATCACTCTCATGCATGCTTTTATACTTTTGCTACATATGTATGTATCCAGAAACAATACAGGCTAGTGTTTTTCATGTTTTCAAACTTTATACAAATGGTACCATAATGTACGTATCCTTCTGCAAGTTGCTTTTTTCCATTCAACAGTTTTCATGATGTGACCAGGCTGATTTGTAAAACTCTGGCTCATGCGTTTCCCCTGCAGTATAACATTTCATTGTAGGAATCTAATATTTAATTTATCCATATTGCTCTCCAATATTTTACTATCACAAATATGGCTGCTGTGATGATTCCTGTTTTGCACATGTACAAGTGTTTCTTTAAGAAATATACATATTGGAACTCTTTCCTTAACATCTCTGTCTCCCCAGCAGGACACATACAGTGGAGAGTACATGGGGCTCAGTGGTGAGTGTTAAACTGAACTGAGCTGGAAGAGATCTAGTGTTGGGGGGAGGGCAGTCATCTGTTTCAGCCTCTTTGCTTACAGGTGAGGAAACCGCTATCCAGAGAGAGGGCAAAACATAATTTAGTGACAGAACTGGAACTGGAATCTCTAGGTCCCCTCCCCACCTTTCTAGCTTGACGGTTACCACACTGAGGGGAAATTGGTAATTGGTAACTATTAGACAAATGATCTGAAGGAGAGAGGGTAGCCATAGAGCAGAGAGGTGCTTAAAGAGGTCATACCTGGACACCTGGACACCCAGCCTCCAGAGTGGGGTTTCATACCTGGCCAAGTCCAGACTGAGGCCTTGGATCCACACACCCAATGCCCAGATGGAGGCCTGCCTTTTGTGCTCTTCCCTTCCTCCTGCTAGCCCAGTCCAATGAAAGACCCTGCATCCAGAAACCAGGACACCCAGATAGCCTAGAAGTGGAGAGTGGGATCTGGTACCTGGTGGCTTGTGATTGAGAGCCCACTCCATCTCTTACTGGCTGTGCGGCCTTGAGTTCCATTACCTCTCCGAGCTTTATTTTCTTCATCTCTGAAACTGGGATGGAAATTCTACCTACCTTATTATCACAACATTGGGAGAACTAATGAGTTAGTTTGTACACAGCAGTTCATATGGTGCCTCAGACATGGCAAGTGTTATGTGCTTTATTCTTACCCTTCCCAAGATCCCACACAACAAGAAGGTGCAGCATCAGTGCCTTGTGCACAGTGTGGCCTCATTGCTCACTCTGATTCTACTACCTGGCTTTGGGAAAGCTGTTCCTCTATGCCTCAGTTTCCTTATTTGAAAATGGGGATGATATCATCTGTCATGAGAATAAAATGAGTCAAACAGGGTAAGCTCATGAAACAGACCTGCAGGAGTTTCACCTATTCAGTTGTATAACTGCTCTTGAGGCCAAGCATTTTCCCATTCATTATATTCCATGAGAAAACTGAAGATATCCTGTCTATAAAATGTGAGGTCACAGCTATGACAGTACCTGGCCCATAGTCCAGTAGAAGAATAAATGGTGGCCCATGGCACTCCCTCCCTGCTTCCATAAAGGCTTTCTGCTAATATAGGAAGAAGTAGAGAGGAAATACAGTGAAGTCACTGAGCCTCTGTTTGCTCATCTGTAGATGGGGATAACTGTTCCATGCTAGATGGGATTGTTATGAGAGTTGAAGGATGATATATATCAAATGTGCTGTAAACTGTAAGAGCACAGTACAAATTTAACTCCATAATTTGCATCATAAAGAAAAAGGGACCATGCAGCTTGCCTTAGATCCCCATACTACTTAAACTCTGGGTGCACCATTGTGGGGCCCTTCTTGCACAGGCCTCTCTGGCAAGCTCCCACATTTCCTTGCCAGAGCCCTGGGTTGTGGGCAGCAGCCTGAGGAAGGGACAGGAAAATGATGGCAGTGTGGGCTGTCTGTAACCTCTCTGTCTGAAGGATGCTCAGTGATCATTCCTGGAAATTCAAGGGCAGGCTTGGATCCCAGGAGGCTGAGCAGGGATGAACTCTGGGTTTCTGGTAGCATCCTTAATCATTGAGGACCAACTCCCTAAAGTCCTTCCAGAGTATTCTTCACTCAAAACCTTCAATGGCTCCCCATTCCCCTTTAATTACACAAAATTAGTGCAGTATCAATCATGACACCCCTCCCTCCCGAAATATATCCTGTGTTCCAGTCAAATGAGGCTTTTTCCCACAAGAACTCAGCCTTTGCTCTAAGTGCACCAAGATTTTACCCCTGTGGCCTCCTGCATGCTGGACAGGAGTTTGCAACAATAGCTGCTCACCTCAGGGCATTCACAAACACAGTGCCTGGGTCTTACACCCAAGGATCCTGGTTTAATTGTTTGGAGTTGTTATTGGACAGTAGTGCTTTTAAAAAGTTCCCCAGGTGATCCTGAAGTCAAGGGCTGACAGGTCTAGAAGACTTCCCCCTGCAGGAACTCAGTCTGCAAGAATGATCTACTTTCCCTGACCCAAGGGAAATGCCACTTCCTACAGTGAGCCTGCTCTAATCACAAAAGATGGGGTTTCCTGCCCCCGGGCTCCCAGAGCCTCTTTCTCTCCTGCATCCTCATCACACTTGGCCTCATGGTGGGGTCACCTGTATCCCAGATCATCTTACCTGTTAGTGTCCCCCACATCTTTCATGCCTCTGCTCACCCTTCCAATATCAAACAGGCATTATTAAACAGTGACTGATCCAAGGCCACCCACATTCTGACCCAAAAGATGAAAAGGGAGATGGATGTAATACAACAACAATAAAATTAAAAACAAACAAACAAACAAAAAAGATGAAAAGGGGAAAGAGAAATGGTCCCCTCTGTTTAGGAAAAACAGCTAACACCTGAACACTTACCCAGACACACTCTGGAGATGGATGCTCCCATGATGCTGCCCCTGCCCACACACAATAGGCCAGGCATATGCCTTAGGGCTCTTCTCTGGGGGCTTCTGAGAGTCTACACAGGTGAGTCTCTCACCCCTTTCCACAGACAAAAATTGTTAAGTGTGAGTACTTACGAGGTCTGTCCACAAAAACTCCAACCATTGCTAATATAACGAGAATGGTTTGCATGACATTGATGTAACCTGGCAGCCAAGGCAAGTAGACTGGAATGTACATATGTGCACAGTGACAACTTCACTGTACTAGCCAGTGGGGGTGGTAGATGCCACTGAGTGAGCATGTGTACTGTGTGGCTGTCACATTCAAAATGACTTAGTAGAACAGTGAATCTGCATCAAATTTTGCCTTAAGCAGGTACATTCTTCCTCAGAAACTATTTAGATAATTCAAAAGGCCACAGTAATGGGCAACTGGTGATTAGCAGCTTCATCCCAACAATACGCTTGCTCATGCATCATGTCTCATGCAGAGTTTTTTTGTGAAACATCCAATCACCCAAGTGACTCAGCCCCATTACAACCCAGATTTGGCACCCTGTGACTTCTGGCTTTTCCCAAAACTAAAATCACCTTTGAAAGGGAAAAGATTTCAGACCATTGATGAAATTTTAAAAAATATATTGGAGCAGCTGATGGTGAATGGAAGGACCATGTGAGGTCCCAAGGTGCCTACTTTGAAGGGGACTGAGGTGTCACTGTCCTATGTACAATGTTTCTTGTATTGTGTATCTTCTTTAATAAATGTCTCTTTTTTATATTACATGGCTGGATACCTTCTGGACAGACTTCATATATGTACATATGCAGTATGTACAAATTGTACAACACATATTTATTATTCATACACATACACACATGTATATTTTCATTAAAGTGAGTTTCTTTAACCTGGCTGGTGGCTCAGTGGATAAGGTTCCCGCCTGCAAACCCAAAGGTCACTGGTTCAGTTCCCAGCCAGGGCACATAACCAGGTTGCAAGCCATGTCTCTAGCCAGGTCCCCAGCTGTAGGCAGGTGAAAGGCAACCATACGTTGATGTTTCTTTCCCCTTCTTCCTCCCTCCCTGCTCTTCTCTCTAAAAATAATGAATAAAATCTTTTTAAAAAAGTTTCTTTGGTGTGTGGGAAGAGGAATTTTTCCAAATCCCTTGATATCCTCAAGCAAAGACCCTTGGGACTCATTATCAATATAACACAGCATCTTGTGCACAGGAAGTGCTCAAAAAACATCTGCTAAATTAAATAATGAACTGAAAGTTCAACCAACCAATTGTTGCCTCTGCCAACATAGCCATTTAGATAGATTCAGGGAGTGACATCAACATAGATGATGGCATAGCCAGCTCTAGCCCGATGGATTCTTATGTCCCTTCTTGGGTGGAGGGCTTGAGGGTGTGCACCCCATTAGGCTTTGCACAACTGCTTCCCTGGACCTTTGTCAGTCCTAGCAGGCTCCAGAAAATTCTAGGTACAAGCCCTTTCCTTTTCCTCTGCTTCACAAGGTCTGAGAGCCCATCAGACTACCACACAGAAGACAAGGTCACCTGTTACCTGTTAACTCCAGGGTATAAGTAGAAGCTGAACTTGGAACCCACTGTCCTCCATGTCCAGCCCTGTTGCCACTCACTGTCACAGGCTTCTGCCTCCTACTCTATGGTCTGCTTCTCAGCTGACTCTCCAGAGTTCTGGCAGAGTCCATATCCCTGATGATGTGAGTATTCATATCTGTTCAGATCTTGAAGTGGAGGGAGGAGATCTCTAAGTGTGAGAGGAAACACTTCCAATTATGAGGGCTTAGTGCTCCTGTGCCCCTGCTGCCCATTGTACTGGAACACAGAGGGCTGTTTCTGGTTCCAAGTGGCTTAGCAGTCACTATACAAGTGGGCATGGCAGCCAACAAAACATATACCTAAGCTCCTGAGGATTCTGTACACAGCAAGATGTCTGGTAGAATGCAAAAGCCAAGGTCATGATGTTAGGAAGTAGGCTTCAGCCTTGTGGGATTGCAGAGCTTATTCTGCTCTGTCCCAGCACAGGGGTTCTCTCATCATCCTAACCTTATGTCTTCAGCCCTGAAGTCCAAATTACCCCAGTGTAATAATAGCCAAGTTCACATTCCCATACGCTCACACTTATTGCTTATACCTACAAGCTCACACCTAAGTGTTCACTCCTGAATACATTCACACCATGATGTTCATTGCTGAATAGTCCCTCCTGATGCATACTTTTGGGTGCTCATACCTGAACATTCAACATCTGTTCACTCCTAGATGCTCACATCTGTATACTCATTCCTGGATGCCCACTGCTGGATACTCATTCTTGAAGGCTCGCACCTTTATACTTATTCCTGCATGCTCACTCCTGGATGCTTCATATCATGATGTTCAAAGCTGGATACTCACTCCTGATACTCAAACCCAGATTCTAATTCCTGGATGCTTACACCTAGATGCTCACTCCTTGATATTTCACACCAGATGTTTACAGCTGGATGCTCACTCCTGAATGTTCATATCTAGATGCTCATACATGGATACTCACACACGGATGCTGACTCCTGGATGCTCACACCTGGAAGCTCATACCTGAAACGCTCAGTTCTGTAGGCTCACTCTTGGATGCTTCATATCATGAGGTTCAAAGCTAGTTAATCACTCTTTACATTCATACCTGGATTCTCATACTTGAATGCTCACTCTTGGAAATTCACTCCAATTGGAGACCTTCCTAGTCATAAGGACAAGATGATTAATCCTGCATCACATATTTGCTCAGCACTAGGAAAAACTGAAACCTATGCATAGAGAATCTATTTATAGACAATATCTATATAGAAAAATATAAGATAACATGGAAATGTTTTCCCTATATAGAAAAAGTACATATTTTCTAATCCTCTCATTTTAGGAAATTAAAGTTCAGAGAGGTTAAAGAACCTACGTAGAGTCATATGGCAGGTAAGGAGTAGGACCAGGACTTGAACCCAAGTTTCTCTGAGGCCAGAGCCCCTTTTCTTTAGTTTTGTTACACAGCTTTTCCATCAAAGTGGCTCCAAGCAAGCCCTGCTGATGTAGGGCATAACAGGAGCAAATGAAAACTTTAGTCTAGCAGTCATAGAACCACACCCTCTCTTTGTTTTAATCCCCCTTTACGACCTAATCACCTAATCGAAGGTCAGTCCCCTTCTGTTTAAATGTCCCTCCAGTAGCCCTTGTCTGAGTGCCTACTGTGGGCTGAAGCAGTAAACTTGAGGTATTATGGATGCAGGCTCCCTTCCCACTGCCACCTAGCACAGGCCTCTGCTTGAAACCACAGCCCTGTCCCCAACGTGACTCCAGCTCTGGCAGTGAAGTCTCATTGATACACAACAGAGTTCAAAATCATAGGCTTGGCAGGAAGTGCCATCTATACATAGCTCTACCATTCTGTGAGCACTGTTGGCTTCTGCCGAATAAATGCTACCCTACATTAAATGCCAGAAATTCAGCAAGCAGTACTGCATGTTTGCAACGAGATTGAGAACTAAAGGCAAGATTGATTCTGATGTGAACACCAGCAAAGCAAATGGGTTTTTGAAAACCCTGTAATTTCTCTGCAACCCTTGACTTCACTAAACACACATTTTTAGACTACAGCACAGTTAGGTAGGCATTAAACAAAAATGAGGTAGTCTAACGATGATTTATGTGTAAGATAACCTTCTATAAAGAATTCCACTCTGATTTCAGGGTAACTTACAGAGGTGCCAACTTAACCAAACAATGCCACTTATTCTGTGTCCACTGCCACAGCATGATCCCAGGGCACAGTCTTTGCTTGCCTACGATTGTCTTATATCTGCTGAAATTCACCCGGTGGGTGCTCAGTAAATGTGGTGCCTGCTATGAACTAAATGGAAAAGCAAATGCAACACCATGTGCACACCGCCAGAGGCACCTGTGAACACACGCATTTCTGTTTGACTGAGGAGCTGCATCTGATGGGTCTGGAACCAACCAACTGGTGTGAAAATGCAGAGCAGCCCACTGCCAGGGATTTGAAAGGGGTCTTGGAAGCTGCAGGCATGCAATCTGGGAGGGGTCTCAGGAATTCTTGGGGCACTGGCATCAAACCAGAGTTCTGATCTATCCTTCCCTAGCTGTGCAACCTTGGGCAGACCCCTCAACTACCCAAGGTTTCCCTGTCTGTGGAGTGAGGTTAAGAATGTGTCTCCCTCACATATAAGGTTGGATTCAATAAAATGATACCTGTGAACTAGATTTGTAAACCAGGGAGCACTATACGAATGAAAGTTGACTGCAGGGCACAATTTGAGAGGCGGCTCAAGTCATCTCTAAGCACTGAAGTCACACTGCTCTGGACTCAGATCTTGCTCCACCATACTCTATGGCCTTGGGCAGGTGACTGGACATCTCTGTGCCTCAGGCTCTTCATCTACAAAATGAAGATAATAATGCCACCCACTACATAGGACACTTGTGAAGATTAAATGAAATGACTCATGGAAATCACTTATTGCCTAAGAGCTCAATGACTGATCATTTATTTTTCTTACTATTATTGCAACTATGATTATGATTTCAATTTAGCCCATCTGACTTAGGAGAGAATTCTTGTGTTTTAAGGCATTAGAAAGTAGGATTTTCTCTCTGAGGCCCAAGAAAGAAAACAAGGCTGTTGAAACCAATGCCGTCTTCCCCATCAAAGCAAACAATAAACAAACAACAACAACAAAATTAAGGGCCAGTTGCCTTTTCCTCTACAAGTGTCTTAGTGAGGGAAATAGTAGTTGTCCCAAGTCTCTGGGTAAGTCCTCATACTGGAGCCACAGAAGTGTGTTACAGGGAAAGGGATTGGACTTTGGAGACAAAAGCTCAGGGTGCAAGCCCACTGAGGAGCTGTGTGACTAGGAGAAAATATTTTGGCATCTCTGAATCGCATTTCCTTTACGCCTAAGAATGGGGGTGGCGTGCCTTCCTCACAGGGTTAAGAGGAGAATTAAAGGAGATAACATGCAGGTCATGTCACAAGGCCCTGCATACATGTATGTTTTAATTCATGTTTATTTCCCTCCCTTCTACTCTGCTAGCTGCACAAGACACTGAATCTCACTGCGTGTGTTTCCTTGTCTATAAAATGGGTAAGGTACTGGGGGATGCTATGAGGAGTGAATGAGATCATGTAAAAACACTGTATAAACTGCATAGTGTAATTACTTACTGATAAACCAGGGTTTGAGCACTTCGAACAATTAGACCCAAGTAATTTGTAGAGTTGATCTTTGCTGTGTTGGTACCAAACTACATGCCTTCGTTCTGTACCTGAACATAATTTGGACCAGGAACCATGCCAGGCATAGGTAACACAGAGATTAGTAATACTGGATCTTAGCCATTTTGGTTCCCTTGTGACCCAGATAGTATCATGGCCTATTGCTATTAAAAACACCATTGCTATAGCCTCTCTAGTCCCTGCTGTTTATGGCTTTTGCAGGATCACATGCAGGGGAAACCATTCTCTAATCTATGAGCCAAGTAGCATTGCTGATTTGGGTGGCTGCGCTCTGGCTAATCTATGCTCTGTCTCTAGCCCAGCACCCAGGAAGGGTAGCACAGTTCCAGGTTGGGCAATGTTTCATGAAGGTGAGTGGGCATTTCCCTACTGCATGGAGGCCAGTCCTCCATCTGAGGGTTCAAGTCTCTCCAGAGGCTTCATTTTCATTTTCATCTAGAGGATTCCATGTGTAACAGATTTCATTATTCCATTTCATAGGTGAATAAATTCAGGCTTTGAAAGTGACTTGCTCAGGGTCTTCTTTCTACCACATCCCACTACCACTTCTGGAAATTGTCTGTTCATATATGTCACCCAGTTTAATACTTTTTTCTTTTCTTATCAACTTGCAGTTTATATATACATATATATACACACATATGGCAAGGTTTGTCCAGAAAGTATTGGCCATGCAAACTGTTTTATTTATTTATTTATTTATTTATTTATTTATTTTTTAATTTTATTGTTGTTGTGTTACATCCATCCCTTTTTTGCTCCCCTCTGTCCCCCCACCCACCCACCCATTCCCCCCAAAGTCAATCCCACCTGTTGTCCATGTCCATGGTTCCTTTATACTAGGTTCTTGTCTAAGCTGCTCCCCATCTTTGCCTCTACCTCTCCCTCCCCCCTACCCCGTTCCCCTGACCAC
>PVIW01010771.1:0-41940 GCA_004026585.1 Noctilio leporinus
AAGGAACTTGTACCCTTTGCAACAACATGGATGGAACTGGAGAGTAGTATGCTTAGTGAAATAAGCCAGTCAGTGAAGACAAATATCATATGATCTCACCCATTACGGGACAATAATGAGCAAAACTAACAACAAGCAAAACAGAACCAAGTATATGAATACAAGGAATAGGCCTTCCGTGGTCAGGGGAAAAGGGGTTGGGGGGAGGAGGGGGGGGCAGAGGCAAGAAAGGGGAGCAGCTTAGACAAGAACCTAGTATAAAGGAACCATGGACATGGACAACAGGTGGGATTGACTTTGGGGGGGAATGGGTGGGTGGGGAGGGGGACAGAGGGGAGCAAAAAGGAGATGGATGTAATACAACAACAATAAAATTAAAAAAAAAATAGACATAAAACACTATCTTGTTAAATTTCTTTTTGTCTCACTTGCTTTTCATGGTAGATGCAAATTGATACTATACTTGAAAATTGTTACATGGTTTGAAACTTCTTGTGGTTTTATGGTCCATGTCACTAGTGAGACTGTGAGCATGCATTTGACCTGTTAACTGCATCTTTGCTTTTAGATCTTAATGAAGTCTTTAGTATATTTATCTTATGATGAGCAAATGAGGGCTCTGAATATGGAAGATATCAATGTGCATTAAACATGTTACAGGTTAGATCCTGGTTTCAAAAATAGTTATAATTCTCCCATCCAAGTACTAACCAGGCTCTACCCCTGCTTAGCTTCCGAGATCAGACGAGATCGGGAGCGTTCAGGGTGGTATGGCCATAGACAACAGCTATAATTCTAAATTTATTACTAGAAATGGTACTTTCCCATGCTGCAGCATAGCGGTAAATTATTTGAGTTAAAATTACAAAGCCTGTTATGCCTGTGTTAACACCCTGCTTAGGAAATACTTGGAGTTCTGGCCATGTGATCTTTGGCTCATGTTGAAGTAATTAATATAACTAATACGTGTGAAATATTTTTGTCAGTTTATAGCAAATTCTAATACACCATTAATTTCTTCTCAACAAATTTATTAGTTAGTGTTCCCATAACAAAGTACAACAGACTGGGTGGCTTAAATGACAGAAATTTATATTTTCACCATTTTGAAAACCAGAAGTCCCTGTTGAAAGTGTCAGCAGGTCTAGTTTCTTCTGAGGCCTCTCTCCTTGATTTGTAGATGTCCACCTTCTTGTGTTTTTTTCTTATGTTTGGGTACATCCCTAGTATTTTTTATTCTCTCCCTCCACTCCAATTTATTTATTTATTTTTAGAGAGTAGGGGAGGGAGGGAGGAAGAGAAGGAGAAAAACATCATTGTGAGAGAGAAATATTGATCAGTTGCCTTGCCTATATGCCCTGGCCCTTCCCCATCTGGGGACTGAGTCTGCAACCCAGGCATGTGCCCCCACTAGGAATTGAACCTGTGCTCTTTCTATTTGACAACAATACCCAACCAACTGAAACCACACCGGTCAGGGCCATGGTATCTTTCTGTGTGCCAAATATTCTCTTATATAGACAGTATATTAGACTAGAGCCCACTGTTAACAATTTTATTTTGACTTAATTACCTTTTTAAAGGCTCTATCTTCAAACACAGTCACATTCTGAAGTAATGGGGGTTAGGCTTCAACATGTCAATTTGGGGGGATGGCACACAGTTAAGCCCATAATAGTAACTAAGAGTGTTTTTTAATCATTTGTTTATTTGGTTATATATTTTTCATTTAACATTCATGTATAAAGATACTATTCTGAGGCAGAAACCTGTGCTAGGTGCAGGGGATTCAAAAATGGTTCAACACTGTACCTGCTCTCAATTAACTCATAGTAAAGCTTCATTGGTTTCCAAACTTGGCTACACAGATTCTGGTGTAAGTGAGGATCTCCTGGAATTGCCTGTGAATATGTTATTATAAAAGCTCTGGGAGGTAGGGGGGTTCCACCAATAAAATAGGAAATTTTATATATATATAAAGATATATATATATATATATCTTTGGTGGTGGTTCAGCCCTTTTGTAATTATTATGCCCTCTAGCCCTATATAGTCCAATGAGATTAGAAATTGAGTTTAAGAAAATCTTAAGTGCTTTGCCTAAGATAACATACCCAGTTTGAGTGAGGGGTTGTACTGAGCCTTATTACTCCATTTCCCCAACACAAATAAAACTTCAATTATTTCATGAGATAATCTTAAACTACTGGGTCCATTAGGGTTCTATCTTAGGGTTTTCCATGTAACTGCCAGTAATACTATTATTCCTAAAACCATCACTTTGTAAATTCTACTAGAACTTAAGGAAGCCTTATTGGAAGAAAAACAAAAATGAAAACAAGACCCACATTGTTTTGCAACAGAGTTCAGATATTTTATTTAAAAATGTTTATTATTATTTTTTAAAGATTTTATTTATTATTTTTAGAGAGAGAGGAAGGGAGAGAGGCAGAGAGGGAGATAAACATCAATGTATGGTTGCCTTTCATCTGCCTCCAGCCCTAGACCTGGCTGGAGACCTGGCTTGAGACCTGGCTTGCACCTGAGAGTTCAGATATTTTTTGAGTGTGTTGCACAGATCTTCAGGTGCCCCTTGGCCCTTACCAGTGTCACGTTTTCACCCTACATCTTGCCTTTTAAAAGAAATTGTTGCCCTTTCTGATGTACCTCTTGGGTCTGATTAGATAAGACCCAATTAAGTTTTGCTCAGTGTTGACTCTATAATTTGATTATATTAAAAGTCTCAGGGCACTAAAATAAAATCTGTAGAAGAAGATAACCCTGCTGTTAATAAAATGCCTTTTAGATGCCTTTGAAGTTTATTAGCTTTTTTTTTTTTTTTTTCAGGTAAAACTCCTCAGAAGGTTTTTAGGTAAAAAAAAATCAAAGTAACTATGTGGGCTAAAGCTTTGTTATGGTTACCTCATTTCACAAGACCTTCCAGTGCTTTAAAAGACATTGATTTTTTTTTGAGTAAATTTCATGGGAAATGTCATAACAATGAAAAAAAATCTTTGTTTTGGATTTTATAGCACCAGGCCCTCTTGGTAGGAAATAACCAAGGTTACAGCCAATGTAAAAATAAGAGGACACAGGTTGTTGCTTTGTTTTTGTGATTAACTGAAAATGTGTGACTGCTTCCTTTCTTCTTTTTGAAGCATAGCTAAAAATATAGTCTTTAGTGATTTAATGAATGATTTCCAAATATATGTATACTTTCATTCTTTAAAAGTGGTCAGCATAGTTGTGTGGAAAAGCCTCTTCCCACTTTCAATTAAGGTTAGAAATTACATTCCATTATTTCAGAAAATTAAAACTACACTTTTTGGTTTACAAAGCAATATGATTTATTTTATTACTGTTCTATTTCACAGCTTGAGTTTAGGTGGATGATGGTTTTATTTGGATAGTAAATTAAACTAAAAGATTGGTAAAATTTATGTATCCATTTATTACTGAATACTGTGAGAAAATGTAAATAAGTCTTCTACTGACTTGTATTGACTATAAGTGTAAATTGTGTAAATGTGGTCCATGGGGTTTGATTTATGACAAAGATTGGCCAAATTCAAATGTAACTTGAACCAGTGACTTGCCTGAGTGAGTTATGACTTAAATGATTTTGACTTTAGTAAGCCTTTCTGTTATTTAATCTGACCTTCATAAGAGAATTTCCAGAAGAGTGGGTAAACAAAAGGTTTATGAAGTTGGAAGTTTACAATTCAAAATGTCTTTATTCCTGGCTGGTATGGCCCAGTTGGTTGCATGTCATCCCACAAGGTGAAAGGTTGCTGGTTTGAATCCTGGTCAGGGGTTGCAGGTTTGTTCTTTGATCAGGGTGCATATGAGAGGCAACTGATTGATGTTCCTGTCTCACATCAATGTTTCTTTCCCTCTCTTTTCCTCTCCCTTCCCTTCTTTATAAATATAACTAAATAAAGCCTTCTAAAATTGTCTTTAAGTGATAATATAATTGTAGTGCTGATTTGCAGCACAGAATTCAAGCTCCCAGAGCAGAAATGCTGTCAGTTAAGATTGCCATGGTCAGTAGTAGTCAGCTGGCAATGAGTCTTATTCAAAGTTCAGCATCTTAAATGCCCTTTCTCCAAGGAACAACACACTCTATTCCTTTATATATTTTCTATCACTTTTGATGATTGGTGCTTGTTGATTATTTACTCAGGTGCAAAAGATAAGAAACATTACTGGAAGTTCTAGCCACAACATTTGGACAAGAAAAAATAAAAGGTACCCAAACTGGAAAAGAAGAAACATAACTCATTATTTGCAGATGATATGTGAATATAGAGAACCCTAAAGATTACACACACACACACATGCACACACATGCATGCACACACAAACACTACTAGAGCTGATAAATATATTCAGTAAAGTAGCATGGTTCAAAATAAATATCCAGAAATCAGTTGCATTAAAAATTTTTTAAATTATTTATGTATTTTTAGAGAAAGGAGAAAGGAAGGAGAAGGAGAAAGAGAAAGACAGAAATATCAACGTGTGGTTGCCTCTCACATGCCCCCAACTGGGGATCTGGCCCACAACCCAGGCATATGCCCTGACTGGGACTTGAAATAGCAACTGTTTATTTTGCAGGCTGGCTCTCAATTCACTGAGCCACACCATCCAGGGCTCAGTTGCACTTTTATATAATAATGAACTATTAAAAAGGTAAACTAAGAAAATAATCCTATTTATAATTGCATAAAAAGGAATGAATTGCATAAAAAAGTATGTAAAAGACCTGTAGTTGGAAAATTACTAGATTTGAAGAAAGAAATTGAAGAATATACAGTAAGTAGAAGCACACACTATGTTTATAGATAAGAAGAATTAACATAATTAAAATGTCCACACTACCCAAACTAATCCATAGATTCAATGCAATTCCTATCAAGATACCAGTGATATATTTCACGGAATGAGAACAACTATTCCAAAAATTTATATGAAACCACTAATGACCCCATCTAGACACAGAAATCTTGAGAGAGAAGAACAAGGTTTGAGGTACACAATTCCTGATATCAAACTATGCTACAAGGGCTATAGTAATAAAAAACAGTATGGTATTGACATAAAGCAGGCATATAGGTCAATGGAACAGAAAAGAGATCCCAGGAATAAACCCATACCTTTTTAATCAGTTAATATTTGGCAAAGGAGGCATGAAATACAATGGAGTAATGACAGGCTATCCATAAATGGTGTTGGGAAAATTGGACACATATGTGCAAAAAAGGAAACTAGGTCACCTTCTTACTCTAGATACAAAAATAAATTCAAAATGGATTAAAGACTTAAATGTGAGACTTGAAACCATAAACATCCTAGAAGAAAACATAGGCAGTAAAATTTCAGACATTTCTCTTAGCAATATTTTTTCTAGTATATCTCCTTGAGCAAGGGAGACAAAAGAAATAAACATATGGGGCTACATAAAACTAAAAAGTTTTTGCACAGCAAAGGAAACCATCAACAAAATGAAAAGATAACCCTTTGAATGGGAGAACACATTCACAAGTGATATATCTGATAAGGGGTTAGTTTCCACAATATATAAAGAATTTATATAATTCTACATCTAGAAAACCAATTAAAAAATGGGCCAAGGACCTCAATAGACACTTTTCCAAAGGTGACATACAGATGGTCAAGAGACATGAAAAGATGCTCAATATCACTAATCATCAGAGGAACCCAAATTAAAACCACATTGAGATATGTCACACCTGTTAGAACTGGATTTAATCAATAAATCAACAAACAACAGTGCTGATGACAATGTAGAGAAAAGGGAACTCTTGTGCACTGTTGGTGAGAATGTAGATTAATGTAGCCATTGTGGAATGGAAGGCCCTTAAAAAAGTTAAAAATGAAACTGACTTATGACCCAGTGATATTACTTCTTAGACTATATCTTAAAAATACAAAAACATTACAAAAGAATATATGCTACCCTATGTTCATTCCTGCATCATTTACAATAGCCAAGATTCGGAAGCAGCCCAAGTGTCCATTAGTAGGTGAGTGGATCGCAAAGCTGTGGTACATTTAAACAATGGAATATTATTCAGCTGTTAAAAAAAGAAGGAAATACTACCTTTTGCAACAGCATGGATGAACCTGAAGAGTATTATGCTAAGTGAAATAAGCCAGTCAGAGAAGATGAAGACCACACAGTTTTACCTATATGTTTGGAATTTAATGAACAAAAAACTAACAAACAAAATAGAGGAAGATTCCTAGATACAGAGAACAGACTATAGTAGCTATCAAAGGGGTGAGGTTGGTGGGCTGGGTGAAAAAGGTAAAAGGATTAAGCAAAATAAAAGCAAACAAACTCATAGACACAGACAATAGTACAGTGATTACCAAAGGGAAAAGGAGTGGGGGAGGTCATAGAGAATAAAGGGGAGATAAGTGGTGATGGAAGAAGATGTGACTTTGGGTGGTGAACATAAAATACAATATACGGACGATGTGTTATAGAACTGTACACTCCAGTGTCACTCCAATAAATTCAATAAAAATTAGCAAACATTACAATTTCTAAATATAGTCTTGGTGTTTAGGTACCTGTGCCCAAAGAAAGACTATATGGATCAAATAACTTTTTGATGGTGGCTATGTTAGTTAAGATCAGACCTGGCTATAAGAAGCAGAAACTGAAAGAGAAATTGAATCCTGTGTGATCCTTTCAACTAAAGTCACTCCAATCAATTTAATAAATAAAATAACTTTTGCGATCACAGCAAACCACATATGTATTCTATGAGTCCATTTATATGAAATGTCTAGACTAGACAAATCCACAGAGACAGAAAGTAGGTTATTGGTTGTGTAGAACTGGGAGGAGGGGTAGGGGGAATGAGAAATGTATATGAAGTTTCTTTTTTGGGTTGACAAACATATTCTAAAATTTATTATGGTGATGGTTGCACAAACCCATGAAAATACTGAAAATCATTAAATTGTACCCTTGAAGTGGGTGAGTTGTATTATAAAAAAATAAATAGAATCTTTATTTTTCTGATTTATTAAGAAGCCTCGATAGGTCCATAGCAATGTTAGTTACAATAGCTAAGATCTGGAGTTAGCCCCAGTGCCCATCAGTGAATAAAAAAGATGTGGCACATTCACACAATACTACATCACTGTAAAAGAGAAGGCACTATTACCCTTTGCAACAGCATGGATGGACCTGGAAAATACTATGCTAAGTGAAATAAGCCAGTCAGAGAAAGACAAACACCAAATGACCTCACTCATACGTGGAATCTAATGAACAAAATAAACTGGCAAGTAAAATAAAACCAGGGGAATGGATAGATGGAACAGGCTGATACATCTGAGGGGAGAGGGGTGGGTAGACTGGAAGAGATTAACCAAAGAACATATATGCATATATGCCAGGCTCATGGATAAGGACAACAGTGTCATGAAGGCCCATGGTAGGGGGCTGGGTAGAGGAGGTCAAAGAATGGGGGAAGTAGAGACATAATAATGTCACCAATAAAAATATTAAAAAATTTTTTTTGAGGTAGATAGTTGTTTCATCAGCTCAAAGATGTCAAAGTTAAGTTTCTGTGATTTTTTAAGGCTTTCCTTCATATCCACAAAATGATGTGCACAGTTCAGGGAGGAGGAAGGTCAAGGGCTAAAAACAAGGTGTGGCTCAGTGGACTAAGTGCCAGCCTGCAAACCAAAGGGTCACTGGTTCAATTCCAGGTCAGGGCTCATGCCTGGATTGCAGACCAGGTCTCCAGTTGGGGGCATGTGCGAGGCAGCCACATATTAATATTTCTCTCAATCTCTTTCTCCTTCCCCTCTCTCTAAAAAAAGAAAACAAAACAAAAACAAACAAACAAACAAACAAAAAACATGCAAAAGGGCAACAAAGCCCCAAATGGAGTCCAGCAACTCTCACTTACTTCTCATTACCACAGCCATCTATACCTTCAAGGTAAGTAAGTAGGAAAATGCAGTGCTTTGTGTTAGCTGGGCACATTGCTACTCCTGATGGAATGGTTCTGTCATTAAGGAAGAATACAGACATCAGCTTCTGCACAGGAAGGAACTGGAGCAGCACCTAGATTTTCTCTAGACCATAGTGGACTTCCAGTAAACATTCTTGATTTTTATGACTTAAATGACATACTGCTATCTTCCAGAGCTCTAGTTTTAGCTAAGCCACCCTCTCTGCCTTATAAACACTGGAAAAATGATAACATGATGAACTTATTTGGTTATGATAACGATATTGAAAAATTGTAAATGGGCTTTTGGAACCTGTGGCATATGATAAAAATGGTACGCTGTAAAGTTGCATAGAGGGTTAGAGTTATCTTAGCAAAGGACCCGTGGCTATAGTTTTTTGAGTTTTAATTATGCGCAGCACACCAGGTTAAGTGATTTAGCTTATCATTTTGTCTCACAATAAACCTTCAAGATAGGTAGCATTTAAAAATAAGGACACCAAAGTTCAAAGAAGTTAAGTGACTTTTTGAAGATCACATAGCTAGACAACAATCAAGATTTGAATTTAAAACAGTAACTAGAGCAGGGCTGGCCAGCTTTTTCTGTAAAGGGTCAGATTGTAATTATTTTAGTCTGTGGGAGCCATGAGTCTCACATGGGATACAGTTTTTTCTTTCCATAGTTTTCAGCCACTTAAAATATGTAAACCGTTCTTAGTTTGTGGAATGTACAAAAAATGCACAGAGTTTGATTTGGCCCATGGGTGGGTCATAGTTTGCTGACTACAGCTCTACATCCCGCACATTTGACCTTGGTGCTGTATCTGCTATATACTCTAGCTACTTTATTGCATATGTAGCTGCTGTAGCTGTATCAAGCTGTCATTTCCTAGATGTCTGCACTCCCTGACATCTCCACCTTCAAAAACTATGAGGGAGAAACATACAGCCTTCTTTCTCGGTGACTTGAAATGAGAAAGCTCTTTTTAAACATTGAAACCCAACTTTTCTCTTTAAATAAATAGTGCTGCATCATAGGTATTTTTATTTATGCTCCCTGATGGCAATGTTTTCTCCTTTCTCAGATGTAAGTGGTCCCATTTCTCTGGGATTTTGCCTTGTCCTCATGTGTAAGTAATACGTACCCCAGAGCTTTAGTATGAGAGACAATGATAAACTGTATTTAAAGGACTTAACCCTATGACAAGGGTTAATAATCATCATTATGGAACTGTCCCTTGCTTCTCTTTACGTGCCTGGGTAATGTCTAACTCATTCATTCTTCTCACATCCTTTCCCTTGTTAAATACCCTCTCAAACTAGGGTCAGTTTCTGTCATCACTGGTTAAATATAGCATGTGAGCTCACATATCAGGGTTATGTAAAAAGCCTTGCCAACATAAAGCCAAATTATCTTCATTTTCCCCTAATATCTCAGCTGTGAACTTTGACTTGGAAGGAAATCTATATGAATTTGTGAGTCCCTCCTCTTTAAGCAATCATGCTGGTACTGACTTTATCCTCTTCAATGATTGTGAGTTTACTTTTCTTTGTCTTGGTTCCTGACATTTTTTTACAACTGAATTTGAGACCAGCTTTTGGGAGAAAATATTCCTATTCTTAGTTTTTCTTTGTTTTTACTTGTCCTCCTGCCTCCAAATCAGCTGTTAAATGTTAGATTGCAATGAGAGAAACTCACTTCATTACAGGCACCTTAGAATATAATTTTGTCAGTTTATAAAATTAACCCTTAACCCAATTTCTGCACTGGTCATCGTTACTGCAGTATTTGGGCCAGAGGCACAGTGTCCTTGGGAGAGGGAGGTGGAAGACAGGATTGATTCTAGCATCTTTCAATTTCCCTGCACTTGGGTGAGCTCCAAACTCCTGGTAGTTACGAAACTTTCTTCATGCTTAGCATATAGCAAAACACCATCAGGTAAAAGCGGTGTAAAAATTTGAAAGGCACTCCTTTCAAGTTTTTTGATTGGTAGAATCAATAAAGGCAGGAAAATTGACAGAAACATATTAGTTTTTCAAATGTTAGTTTTGCCAAATACTTCAAATGTGAAAGAAAATTCACACAGCAGTTGCCATGTTCAACTATTGTAGAAAGCCACAGGCTTTTCTATTATCTATTTACTGTGGATTTACTTTTATAGCACCAGTACCATAGGACCTATGAAGTGATAACAACTGAAAATAGCTTAGAGTTATAAAAGATTAAAGTGATTTTTTTTTCTTTCTGACTTATTTGGGTGTCCAGCTCACACATTTCATGACTCAAGACACACCATTGCTAGTCAGATTTCTTTTTTAAAACATGATGCGGCAGGAGCGCCAGATGGGTTTGGGGAATTTAGTCAGTTTGATTTATTGTAGCTTATCTTCTATACACTGCAAATGCCAGAGATGAGTCCTACATGCCTGGCATTTGCCAAGGTGACAAGGCTGCATAAAATCAGAACCACTGAACCACCCTGAGAGCATCAGGGTGGGAGTCTGGAAACAAACACTGGTGAAAACAGATGCGATGATTCCTGGAAAGGCGATCAGCTGTTCCTTCTCTAACAGTCAGCTTTGTCTAAAGAGTAAGGCTTGTTTGAGATGCCCGTCTTTCAAATGCTCCCATCTAAATTGTTCCCCCTGATACGACCAATGTAGTAGTTGTGCATTTTGCTAAATACTTAGATATTGGAAAGAGTGGGGACACTAAGGAGTCATCTGCTTCAGCGTGCTCCATCCAGTTCTGTCAGGAAGCTACTCAATGGAACTAAAGTAAATTTTCTTTATAAAGAGTCCTGGTAGTAAAATGTTTTTAATATATACCATATTAAAAGTGCATAAAACCATATAATGCTCTAAGAAAAATGATAAATATAATTGCTACAACACTGAGACAAAGAAATGACATGCTACTTATATATTAGGAACCTTCCAGGCTCACCTCTCCCCTGACATAACACCCTTTCTTTCTCCAGGTATCTATTATTGCAAGGAAGTTCTTTTAAATGCACCCCTAAACAGCCTGTGGTTTAGTGTTGACCTGTTGTGAACTGGCAATATATGAAATCGTGCAATATTTATTTTTCATTGACTCTACTTTAACATAATATTTTGAAATTCATTTGTGTTTATTGGTGTTGTTTTTACCCCTTCTTTCCTTGTCCCTGGCCCCTGCCTTGCCCCCACCCCAGTCTTTTGGGATATATTGACTTTTTAAATTTATTTTTCTCATATATTTTGCTTGTAATTTTTGAGTTACACAGTCTATGACTATACTGTTAAGTAGTATATATAACATGCCAAATTTACTTGAGGTTTCTTGTCTGCAACAATCTAAAACCTTGTAACAACTTATGTATTATTATTGTTCAGTAGTTTAATCCTAGCTATTTATACAAATGTACAATTTTTATTGCTAATATGTACAGTCAATGTTTGTTTAGATTCACCCACATATTTACTAGTGTTATCATTCTTTTTGAATATCTCAAATATTATATCTGGCATAATTTTCCTTTAGCCTAAAGGATATGAATGAAAATGCCTTTTTGTGGATCTTTTGGTAATATACTTTCTCAGTTATTTTTTGTTTGAAAATGACTTGGAATCTATAATGCAAAAGTAGAACTATGTTGACGATTATTTGCTCTCAGAAAACCGTGAGATCCATTCTCTTCTGGTCTGTACTGTTCAAGAGCAAGCACTATTTTAACAACCATTTTAAAAAATATAGTGGTTTTCTCTCTGATTGATATTAATAACTTCCCATTTGTTTGGTAATTTATACTTACTATGATATGTTTGTGTGCTTTTATTTTTACTTTTATGCTTCACTCTCATTGAACTCCCTAGATTTGAGAATTTTGAGGCTTCAACCATTGTTGTGCAAATAAATGTCTTCAGCATTATCTTTCTGAATATCATATGCTCCCCTTTCTCTTTATTGGTTATTGTTTTGACCTAGGATTATGCATATATTAGACTTTCTTTCACTACATCTGTGTCTCTTACTCTCTTTTGTCATTTCTGTAAGTTCTATTTAGTTTTATTTTTCAAATCTGCTTGATTCCTGGTTGTATTATCAAATGTCGTTTACTTAGGGATTTAATTGCTTTAAGTTTGTTAAATAAGTATATGATAATTCCAGAATATATTGTATTTTAAATTTTTTAATCTATCTATGATCTATGATCTATCATGTATCTAACATTTTCTCTATTTCCTCTTTCATCTGTCTTTCTATATTTTGTTCTGCTCTTTTTCATTGATTGTGGCTCAGTGTTTGTTCAGGTTGTGAATTTTGACTGTGAGATATTCATTTATCTTAGAATGTTTAAGTGTGGAAATTCTTTAAGGTCTGGTTTGAGGTTGAACTCTTCCTAAGAGGATTTATATTTGTTTCTGCCAGTCATTTGGCAGGGCACCAGCCCAAGACACCTTTAAATTCTCTGCCGAGCACTTCAGGGCTGAACAGATAGTGTGAATGCCAGCTGTGACTATAGGAGAGCTTTAGTGGTTTTGTCCCTCTGTCCAGTTAAAAGCTCAAAATCTTTTGGCTTTAGACAAAAACTGTCCAGGTAAAAGTCATCTTTTGTATTTGCTCACATCCCAGAGTTCCTGCTTCCCTTTTGTGTGTGTGTGTGTGTTCAAAATAATACATGTACTACCCACACATATTCAGAAGGGATTTATTTATTAAAAGTAAACATATAAGATATTGACATCAATATATCAGGTATTGATATCTGAATATCAACAGTGCTTCATTCACTAAATTTCTCTTTATATGGTTAAAAGAATAAAATCTATATTGTAATAAACATACTCAGCTATATAAAACATGACCTTTAAAACACTTCAGTAAAATTTGGAAGTAGAATCAGTCTCCTATTCATTTGTAGTTCTTTAAATTAGCACTCAGGATACCTATTTCTATCAGTATGGTAGATTATACCCTGTTTGATCCTCACAGAAGAACTATATATATATATTTCTATCTATATATTATTATCTGTCTATGTCTATATAGTGTGTACATGTGTGTTTGTGTGTATAAATCTGGAAACAGCCCAAGCACCCATCAGTAGATGAGTGAATAAAAAGCTATGGTATATTTACATAATGGAATACTATGTGGTCATACAAATGAAGGGAATCTTACTTTTTGCCACAGCATGGATGGACCCGAAGGTTATTATGCTAAGTGAAATAAGCCAGTCAGAGAAAGACAAATACCATATGATTTCACTTATGTGTGGAATCTAATGAATAAAATAGAAAAAGAGACATGGATATATGGAGCAGATTGACAACTATCAGAGAGGAGTAGGGACTGGATATAAGAAGGTGAAGGGAATAGCCAAAGAACATGTATTCATACCTCATAGCAACAGATAACAGTGTGCTGATGGACAGAGGGAAGGCAGGGTGCTAGTTGGGTGCAGTTGGGCAAAGAGGGAAGAAATGGGGACATCTGTAATAGTGTCAACAATAAAGATAAAGTTGAAAACTTCTGTTAAAAATCAAAGAATTGTGAAAATTACAGTTTTATTTGCTTGCCTTTATGAATATTATGTTTATGATACCCATTAAAGGGCATAATTTCTGTGCTTAGGTTCAGTAATAAAAATAGCTAACTTTTATTGGTCATTTCTGCTAGGAACCATTCTAAGTTTTTAAAATACTTTTAGTTAGGTTTTTAAAATTCAAATTATAATCATATATGCTTTATATTTTTAGAGATTTTATTTATTTTTATTTTTAGAGAAATGGGAAGGGAAAGAGAAAAAGCAGGGGGGAAACATAGGTGTGTAAAATCGATCAGTTGCCTCTCACATGCTCCCAACTAGGGTCCTGGCCTACAACCCAGTCCTGTGTCCTGACTGGGAATTGAACCAGTGAGGTTTTGGTTTGTGGGATGGCACCCAACACACTGAGCCACATCATAAAAGGCCTGTCATGAAAGTTTAGGCAGCACAGACTGCTTTAATTATATTGACACTGGCTTGATACTTTCAGGACAGACCTTGTCTATATGGGTCATATATATGTATTTTTAACTTATTATCTTCTTTTTTATATCATAGGTAATTATACTAGGCTTTTTGTTTTTTAGCAGATAATTAAAATACTTTCCAATGAATACTTTAAATTCTGAGACACAGATCAAAACATAAATAAAAACAATCATTGACTGTTTAATTTATAAATGTAAAGCACTAAGTAAGATTAAAAATGACTAATATAAGATTTGAAGTGAAATACCTGTTACATGACATGCCACATTTCGTGACTGTTTTCTTAAGTGTAACATTTTAAATGACTGGCAAAGAAAATGGTCTTGCCCAGATGAAGGTGCTGGTCAAATCTGAAATTTTGTTTATATTTAAAATGGGGTACATTATTTTTTTTTGCTTTCTTCATTTTACTGAATGTATTTTTTGGTTGATAGGCTAATATGTGATCTACAGAAGACAATGAGAAATATATGATACACAGCCTTGATTTGCAAATGGATGTTTCTGGACGTAAGAGTCACTTATTTTTGCACATTTATATTACTAATTACAAAAAGTAGAGTAATTGGGAACAGCATGAAATGAAATGCATGCTTGCCACATGCATGCTTGTAGTTCCTCCAACTTTTCCACATCATTATCTTTTTAAATGATTGGTTAAATTTTTCCTTAAGTTGCATCCTTGATAGCAATTAACAATCTAATATTCTGGTAGACAGCTATAAAATATCAGTTTTTAATTTCCATCAAGAATCTTTCTGTTTTAGCATATTGATCATCAAAAAGATTTTCACACTGATTTATATCATGAAATGCAATGTGATGTAATAAATGTTATAAGAAATCATGCTACCTTAGAAAATGTTTGCATCAACAGACAGAGAATTCTTCAGTTGAGTTGGAATTGAGTAGAAAAAGTGAATTGGAAATGCTGACTCATTCTTTCTTACCTAGATAGATATTAAGGAGAACTCAGTCACTGTTTTTTTTTTGTTTGTTTGTTTTTGTTTTTAGTTTAATTTTATTTTTGTTGTATTACATTCATCCCCTTTTTGCTCCCCTCTGTCCTCCTCCCCACCCACCCATTCCTCCCCAAAGTCAATCCCACCTATTGTCCATGTCCATGGTTCCTTTATACTAGGTTCTTGCACTGTTCTTTAAAATTGGGCCAAAGCTACCTGGCAAACTATAAAACTACAATTCTTGCCAATGAACATTTTTTTTTTTTTTAAGGTAAAAACAACTTAGTAATGAAATTTTATTTTGCCTTTAAAATGCCACATAAAACACATACAAAACATTTTTATTTTAATCTGCCAAATGGAAATACTGAAGTCATAGTCATCAATTTAATTTTTGATTCAAATAACTAAATACTTCTTTTAAAAAGGTTTTATTTATTATATAAATATAATAAATATTTATATAGGGGTAGGGAAAGAGGCAGAGAGGGAGAGAGACATCAATGTATGGTTGCCTTTCACCTGCTTCTAGCTATGGATCTGGCTGGAGACTTGGTTTGCAACCAGGTTATGTGCCCTGGCTGGAGAATTGAACCAGCTACCTTTGGATTCGCAGGCCAGCGCCTTACCCACTGTGCCACTAGCCAGGGCAATAATGAAATACCTTTAACATTAGGACATCCCCTTGCCCCGCCAAAAACCCAAAAAAACAAAAACCAAAACAGACCAAAAGAAACACTTCTGCATTTTCTATGCATTTAGAGCCTGGCCTAAGAATGAAAAGTTTAAAAGCAAATCAGGGGAGAAAAATATCTGCTGATAGCTCATTTTAAGTAAATGTTTGTTACAGTTTGGATGTCAGCCATAGAGAGCTATACAGTTTTGTCAGTTTTGATGTCAGTTATCTCATTTACTAGCCACATGAAGGAGAAAATTGTGAATTTGTTCAATTTAGATATGACTATGAATCATAACTTTGTATCTTTTGAGGACATTGTGCTGTCTTCTTTTACAGTTAGGACACTTAATCAGCACCGTCTGTTCTTTACCAACTTTTTATGCAACAGATAAATTTTTACTAATTTTTGTTTGAAGTTAAAACTCCTAATCCTGGAATTTAAGGGCCTTTATAATTTGGATGAGATATTATTCATCCTTATTTTCTATCTCTCAGACCCTAAATTTCAGGTGTTTGCCCCAGAAATACCTTTCATATGACAAAGACTGTGCACCTTGGTTATCTGACACCAGGGCTACTTCGGTCTTTTCAAGGGTAGAATTTGGAAACTGAAATGTATAGATGCAGTGAAATAAGCCCAGGATACTAACTTTTCCTTTTCTCTTCAGCGCTATGTTTGTGATCTTGGCCAAGACATGTACCATGTATGTGCTCTGTTTCGACTAACTTGACCTTTTAGGAATGACATTTTTTTTGGTCCTTTCTCATCTAATTAAATTTTATCCAAAATCCCAGATCCAACTTTAATCTAAGTAAACATCTTCTCTGGCCACCTAAGATGCAATGCGAATTCTTTCCTAGGATTACTACAGTTTTCAGTTTTTTGTACTATTCTTTTATTTATTTTTTTAAAGATTTTTTTATTTATTATATTTAGAGAGAGGGGTAGGGAGAGAGGCAGAGAGAGGGAGAGAGAGAAACATCAATGTATGGTTGCCTTTCACTTGCCTCCAGCTACAGACCTGGCTGGAGACCTGGCTTGCAACCTGGTTATGTGCCCTGACTGGGAATCGAACCAACTACCTTTGGGTTCTCAGGCTGGCACCTTATCCACTGTGCCACCAGCCAGGGCTTGTACTATTCTTTTAAAACCAACCTTGGATTGTTAGGAATTTATTTTCATGTGCCAATGACATCAAATCAATTGGACCTATAGTTGGTTTAGTGTAGTGCTTTAGTCTTCCATATGAATTTGATGGTAAGACAGTAAACTTTTATGAAAATCCCATTTGGATAGTGATCAAAGCAGCATTACAAATTTAGATTTATGTGAGTAGGATTGTCTTTTTTTTCTGTGAAAACCAGATTTATCTCTTCATTTATTGAGTTACAACTTTTATAAAGTTTTATGTTTCCATAAATATGTTGCACATGTTTTGTTTATCCTTAGGTGTCTCATGATTTTTATTGCTATTGTCAACAAAATTGAATTACTTATTTAAATCTTTTGTAGAGATATGAAGAATTTTTTTTTTAAGATTTTATTTATTATTTCCAGAGAGAAGGGAAGGGAAAGAGACAGAGAGGGAGAGAAGAATCAATGTATGGTTGCCTTTCACCTGCCTCCAGCCACACACCTGGCTGGAAACCTGGCTTGCAACCTGATTATGTGCCCTGGCTGGGGAATTGAACCAGCGACCTTTGGGTTCGCAGGCTGTCACCTTATCCACTGTACTACCAGCCAGGGCCTGAAGAATTTTTGTATATTGATTATATAGTCAATACACTTGCCAGGCTCTCCAGGTTCTCTCTCTCTTTTTAAATAAAGACTTTATCCATTATTTTTAGGGAGAAGGGCAGGGAGGCAGGAAGAAAGGGAGAGAAACATCAATGTATGGTTGCCTTTCACCTGCCTCTAGTTACAGAACTGGCTGGAGACCTGGCTTACAACCTGGGTATGTGCCCTGACTGGAAGTCGAACCAGTGACCTTGGTTTGCAGGCCGGTACCTATCCACTGAGCCACACCAGCCAGGGTCAGGCTCTCTTATTATTCTAAAATTGTGTAAACTCTCCTGGATTTTGTAAGTGTGGGGTCTTATGATCTGTAAATATTTTTCTTTCCAACCTTTTATATCTTATTTTATTTATATTTATTTTGTCATTCCTTTTATTAAGACCTCACTCTGCTCTATGTTAAATGGACAAAGTGTAAAGTGTTTTCTTTAAGCCAGTGAGTGAATATGTTGCATACCCATGAAAATGATTAATACATTTACTCATACTGACAGTTGTTGGCAAAATGTGAGGAAATGGAAACTTACACACTGATGGTAGAAATGCAGGTTATTATAATTGATATACAGATTATTTTATCAGTTTTTGTTGAGGCTGATGAGGCATAAACTCCATGATTTAGCAATTCTCTTACTAGGTATTTATTCTAGAGAAACTCACACACCTGAGCAAGTAGGTGATTTGTTGCACTATGTTTAGTAGTCAAAATGTGAAACCAAAGTGCTTCAGTGGCACATTAGAAACTGAACTGTAGTTTATCCATACAATGGACTACCACATAGCAGTTAAGATTATAAAGAAGACCTACTTCTAATAACATATATATCAAAAAATAAAATGTTGCATAAAATGCAAGTTTCAAATAAATAGGGCAGAAATCTTGATATACATTTTTAAAATTACATGGCACTATATCCTTTTTTGTGGATACATCTATGTATAGCTATAGCTATAACATTTTATTCCTTAAATGAACTTAGCAATAACAATAAAAGACTTGAAACAAATATAAAACACAATATTAATATACATTAATTCTGGATGTGCACATAAGTGTTCTTTATACTATATTCAGGTATTTATTTTTATTTATTTTTAAAAATATTTTTGAAATACTTCACAGAAAAAAATCTTAGAACATGTATATTGCACTATTTACTCTGAAAATTCTTTAAATTATTATATTTAGTTTTGGCCTCACATTTCACCAATAAAAAATGATGATGGTCATCAAAGAAATATCAAAAGTATATATTATTTTGGCTTTGTGTAGTAAGATTAATGACTGAGAAAAGACTTAGGATGTGATCATCTTATACAACTCTTGTAAGTATGACACTTGTCATTTTGTTTTTCTACAAGAGAAAAATAGGATATGAACTTAATGAAACTAGCCTAGACTCACCGTTCTCCTGGTGAGTAAATATACAGTAGATAATATAAAATTATAGAACCAGTACATAGTATATTAGACATCATTGGGCCAGGCATTTTAAACTGGCATTTGTGAATATTCTAAAGAGAACCTGGGGAATTTTAAAGAAGCAATTGCATATTTTGAATTTCATTCAATAATAGTTTTAGATATAATTTTTTTTCTGTAGAGAGGATACAGAGTTTCTACCAAGTTAATACAGATCAACTTTTGTGATTTGGAAATGAGAAAGTTGAGGTTGCAGGTAAATAACTTGGTTATGGATTCATAACTGACACAAGCCCTTGCAAGGCGTTAGCCTTCTGGTTCAGTAATTTTTTTTTTCAGTAAGAACACCGCAGAAAATCAGAGGAGATCTAAAAACTCATCAGTGGATTTGTGAGAAGCATGTTGCTGAATACTGTAAACAATAGCTCCTTCCTTTCTCATTCACTTTAGATAAAGCTTATTGGGACTTGGAGCTGGTAAAGAGCTCAGAATATTTCTATTGCAGTGTGATTGTTTGCTTCCCAAGTCTTGCTAATGCAATGACCATGACACAAAGGAGAGGCACCCACCAGACACTATTCACAGCTTGAGCAGCAACTAGAATTTTGAGAGCCTAATGATATCTAAAATATATTAACAAGGTTAGGCTATAAATAAAAAAAAATTAAAATAGTGAGGAGGCCCTGGCCATGCACCTAGGTTGGTTAGAGTGACGTATAGATATGCTAAGATTGTGAGTTCAATCCTCAGTGAAGGCACATACAAGAATCAACCAATGAATGCATGAATAAGGGGAACAAAATAATCTATGTTTCTCTCTCTCTCCCCTCTCTCTCTCTCTCTCCATTTCTATTTCTAAAAAACAAAAGAACATAACAACAGCAACAACAAAATAGTGAAGAAACTCTGGAATGTATTTCAATGTATTGTACAAGCATATTTTGTAGTTCTAGCAGCCCCAACTTAGTACAGTAGCTAACTGTTTAATAAATTAATAAAAAAATTAAGCCCTGGCTGGTGTGGATCAGTGGATTCAGCACTGGCCCCTGAACCCAAGTGTTATTGGTTTGATTCCCAGACAGGGCACATACCCAAATTGCAAGCCAGGTCTTCGGCCAAGTCCCCAGCTGGAGGCAGGTGAAAGGCAACCATACACTGATGTTTTTCTCCCTTTCTTCCTTCCTCCCTTCCCCTCTCTCTAAAAATAATGAATAAAATCTTTAAAAATTAAGATAATAGTGGAAAACCATTCTACCAATTCATTGATTATATCTGCTTTATCACATGTGAATGCATGATGAGCCTATCATGTTTAATTTTAAAGATATTTCAAGATAATACTCATGTCTTTCAATAATTGATACTTATGACATACTAATTGAGAAAACGGTTGATAATTTAAAGAATAAATAATGTTTGCACTCAGATAATATGTTGGTTGAATCTATCTTTGTGCAATAAAACTAGTATTTATTTTTCTCTTTCAGTGACAAGTAACAGTTATAATTATCAACATAGTGTCAGTCATAAAAGTAGGTATTCATCATGAACGGCAGTGTTTTCTTAGTCAGTTTTTACTCCCATGCAATAATTCTTTACTTTCTTACCATTTTTATTGTCAGATGCCTATATATATTATAAAAAGTATTGCTAGCACTTAAATTAGTTTTATATGTCCAACTAAAACATACAGGGTACAGGTCTAAAGATGTCTTTAACGTCAATCAACAGAAGGGGCAGATAGCCAGATCCATCTCTGGGTAGGTTACCAAAACTAGTGTCTATCTAGGAATAGATGGGGCAGCTGAATGACAGAGGTACACATTATAGCAATTCTGGAAAGCAGGTTGAGCTCTGAGAGGGTTCTAGGAACTGGTGCTACTAGGTACTCAATCACTGAAGTGTATTTTCAGTGGCAGATAAATTTTGTATCTGTGTAGTATGAGGTATACGTATGGGAGAATACGTAGGTAAAGAGTTACTTTGATCACTAATATCAGAGGCCTTGGACACCCCCTAGACCAGTGATTTTCAATCTTTTTCATATCATGTCACCGGCAAACTAATGACTAAAATTCTGCACACACCAAAAATATATTTTTTGCTTAGCTGACAAAAAACTGATCATAATTTTGATTCATTCACATTGGACAGCTATTGTTGTGTTGGCTGTTGTCATTTTTTAAATGTGGTAATCTAAAGGAAAAGGGGTCAGTGTCCCTGACTAAAATAATCACGTATGGCATGTTTTAAAAATCCTTGTGGCACACTGGTTGAAAAATGCTGACCTAGACCAAGAACTTCATTTTTTAGGTAAGAGAACGGAGGTCTACAGAAGCTTCCATCACATAAGTTATGGAACCTTCTGGAATTAGGGCTTGGATCTCCTATGTTTCGAGATGAGTATTCTTGAATAGCATTATTATCTCTATGTCCTGCAAGAATGACTCATCACGAAGCTGCTGGGCTGCTTGAGCAGAACTTGGTACAATCCTTTTTGTTAGAGACAGAGTTAATTTGAGAATTGGGAATGCAACTGAAGAGATGAATTTGGGTTCAAGAACTGCAGCTTTTAAAATTAAAAGAGTGTAAGGGTATAATAACCATCTTGACAATCCTTCCTTCTGTGTTCTCTTTCTTTGAATATGGGCAGGCAACTTGTGACTACAGCTAAGTTTCACTATGTCAGTTCCCAGGCTAGATCATAAAAGATAATACAGCATCCAGGTAGTTTTCCTGTGATGCTCACTTTCAGAGTCCAGCTACCATGGTACAAGAAAGCCTGGGCAGTCTGTGAGGAGGTTCAGTATCCCTGGCTGAGGCCCCAGCTGGCAGTTTGCATTGATCTTCCATCTATAGAAGCACTTTGACAATGGACTCTCCAGACCCCATTTGAACCACCAATAGCAGATGCCACATGGAGTAGCAGGGGCCTGTTCACCTATGAGGAAAATAAATGACTTTTAAGTTGCTAAGTTTTGGAGATGGTTTGGCAGGTCAGATGCAGTGTGCTTGTTTACTTAGTGATGGTTATTAGTGAGACCATGTGTTTAAGAGAGCTTTAAAAACTGTTGGGCTTACAGGTTTCATTGTTACTATTTTTTTACCCAAAACTTAATTTTGGACTTATGAAAGACAAACCTATCCTTGTAGTTTAACAAGAAATGCACATTTTCAGATTTGTGCTTTCTGGGGCCATAGTAATATTCCTAATTTTTTTTTTTTTTTTTTGTTAGTTTGTTTTATTCTGACTCCAGATTGTCCTGGATTCAAATCTTAGATCTGCCATTTACGGTGGAATCTTGGACAAGATATTTAATCTTGCCCTGCCTCAATTTCCTCACTTATGAAGCAGATCCAATAATCTGATGCATTCAATAATCCAGTAATTTGGTACACTGATACTGAGGGGTTCTTAAAGCACTCACCTAGTAGGGGAAACCTGTACCACAAGGGGCTGTCCTCTAGAAGATTATTCTGTGGTTGTTTTTCATTAAGTCCCCCATCGTCGTATGGGGATAGCAACCTTGTGAAGAGTTAGGGAAGGAATTACTGTTTCAGTTTTATACATGAGGAATCTATGGCTCAAACATGGGGTGGTTATTAGTTTTTTTTCTACTCTATTGTAGTAATTCCATCAATTGCTTTAGTAGAAAAACAAAATCTAGTAATTATGTCCTAATGCTCTTCAAAAATTAAAAAAAGGAAGACAAAATATAAATTATATTTCCAAAGTAAAATTTTATTATCTGTTTGAAAAGCTATCTTTAACATATTTTTGCTTAAACACCACCTTTATATTAGCTACCATTAGAAAATATACTTAGAGAAAAAGAGAAAGCCTGAGTGAAGGTAGTAATTATGAATGTGAAACTGTAGTAAGATATGAACTAAATTTGCACAGAAATTCTTATTCATATAAGAAAATTTCATCCTTAATTGTGATCTCTTTTTAAAGCAAATTTTGTTCTTTTTTCTTTGTTGTCAGGTTATATTTTACTTGCTGCTGTTTTTAAAGCAAAGCATCACTTACAGTTTTATCAGCTTTTTATCCTAACCATCATTCACATCTTCCTTTGAGGTCAGTGTAAAATTTTGGTTCATGTTTTATTTTTCAAATTTTCTTTTGTTAATTTAATCTTTATTATATTTTTTCCTATTACCATCTTTCCCCTTATACCATTCTCCTCCCAGCAATCACCACACTAAGACATGGTCTTATTATATCTGGGCCATTTTAGATACTTGAAGCAACTGCTCTTTGTGTAACAGAATGAAGTGAATTGGTTAAAAAAGAGCACAGGCAGTTAAGCTGATCTCAGGATGCTGACAGTAAATAATGTGATTTATTAAGTCCCTGAGGTCTCCAGGGTGTCATGCTAGAATGCTTCCATTGCTCTGGCATTTTCTCAGGTGAGTAGCAAGCATAGGCAGACATCTCCTTGAACATTTTCTTAATGAGCTCCCTCCCCCTCTTTTTATAAAGTAAAACATTTTGACAGCCTCCTCTGCTTTCCATCTCTTTCTGATTTATTATTCAAAGACAACTCATTAAAGTAACTAAAATGTGTCTTATTCTCAATTTTAGTGTACATAGAATTACCTGAGATGTCTGTTGAAAAATAGACAGTTGTGTCAGTGAAACTATTCTGACAATAGATTTTCTGGTGCTCCAAGAATCTATTCTTGTTTGTTTGTTTGTTTTGAAATAAGCACTTAGGTGATTCTGAAACAGTTGGCCTATAAACCAAGATTCATAACCTCCAGTATACTGATAATGTTAGTCATTTCTTCCAGTTGATATTGGTAATTTACACGTATGTCTCAAAAAATGTATTAAGGTCTATTTGAAAAGAGGGTGAGATCAGTGATAGCGCTTTATTTTATTTTATTTTTTTATTTATTTTTATTTTTTTTTGCAGTTGATAGGAGACATGCAAATGACTAAAAAGTAAATATTTTTCCTTTGACAAAAACAAAATGCAACAGTAAAAGATAGATAGTTGCTGTACTTTGATGAATGTTTCAAGAAACATTTCACAATCCTCCTAAATTAAGCATTGCTTTAGAAATGGAACTTGCAGGATTCTGTTTGTGTACATATCAGGGAGTTAGTTCATGCAAGGGTACAGCATAGGGGGCTGTTGATTAATGACAAACTGTTCTAAGCAGCCACTACATTCCCACAGTGTGCTTTTAGTAATGCTCATAATGTTGATGGATTAGATTTTTCTCTTAAGGGAAATAAACTCAACATTGTATTTTTATTTTGGCACCTTTTAAATGTGACTGCTAAAAGGCACACATTTGTGTATCAAAATTAAATTAGTTATTGATGTTCTGCTCCTTCTCAGGCTGAGTTGAAAATATTTGATGCTGATTAATATTTGTTAATGGAGAGACTTTCGGGCAAGATGACAACATAGGCAGACATAGCTCACTTCCTCACATAATTGCATCAAAGTTACAACTAAAATACAAAACAACCATCACTCAGAACCATCAGAAATTAGGTTGAATGGAAGTCTGACAACCATGAAATTAAAAAAACACATTTATCTAGACTGGTAGGACAGGTGGAGGTGCTGAATGGTCCACATGTGGTGGATAAAAATTTGGGAGCGATATCTTGGGGGCCTGCCCCACACCAGGGCCCCCAGCCTAAGGTTCTAGTTCTAGTGCTGAGAAGATAAATCCTCATAACTTCTGGATTGAGTGAGTGGAAGAAACCTCTGGAACTCTAAGCAGTCCCTTTTCCCTTTTAAAGAAACCACACATGGACTTATTCAGACTTACTCCCTCTGAGCTCCAGTACCAGGGTAACCACTTGAAAGGCATCAGTGACATACAGGGAAGAACTGAAGTTCCTGGAATCAAGGCCAGAGCTGAAGGACAGAAAGGAGGACAGAGGACATTGTTCATTTTCTGAACCCTTCCCCCCACAGAGCAATAGAGATAGCAGGCTGGTGCCATATATGAGACTTTATCAGTCTGACTAACAGTGTTTGCCCTCCTCTGGAGATCCCCTGTCTCGACCAACTTACAGCTGTTAACAGTGGCTTTTCCATAAGAATAGCTGATCTTGGCTTATGCTTCACAATTACCTAAATCCTTTCAAGCAAGCAATAGTTGGCCTCAGTGAGCCTCTAGCCCCATACCTTTGCTAAGTGGCTCCAGGCATGGCTCTAGCAGCAGCCAGCCTAGATTCACAGTTTGTTTTACTTGGGAATCTCCAGGCTTAGCACTAGTAGCAGCATCTCAGATTGCTTTATAGCTCAGGCAGGGTGGCCCCAGGCAAAACACAGGTAAAGGCTGACCTTGGCCTGCACCACCTGGGAAACACCAGGGCCTATTCACCCAGTGGACAGCTATAAACCATATCAGACCACTACCACCCTACCCCTGCCCAGATGGTCCTCCATGGAGGGTGGAGGTTGGTGGTCAGTGTTCACAGCCAATCCTTATAGCTAACTGGCCTGGGTTAATTCCTGTTAACCTGCCAACAGTAACCAAGGCTCAGCTATATGAGAAGGGTATACATAGCCCACAGAAGGGTGCACCTTGAGTATGCAGCTTGGGTGACAGGATAGGCTGTGCCACTGGACCCCACAAGCCACCTACTTCATTAGACCATCGTACAAAGAGAGTCTTAGCAGCTCTACCTAATACATAGAAACAAACATAGAGAAGCTGCTAAAATGAAGAAACAGAAACAGCCCAAATAAAGCAGCAGATTAAAACCTCAGAAAAAGAGCTAAAAAAAATGATGATGAGCAATCTACCAGATGGAGTTCAAATTTGGTTATTATAATGCTCAAGGAACATAGTGAGGACCTCAACAGCATAAAAAAATAAATAAATCCAGTCAGAAACAAAGGCTACATACACTAAAATTAAAACAAAGAACAATTTTCAGGGAAACAACAGTAGAGTGAATGAAGCTGAGAATCAAATCAATGATTTGGAACATAAGAAAACAAAGCAAAATAAAACAAAAATAAAACAAAAGTCACAGAAAACAAACAAACAACCCCCCCAAAACAACAACAACAACAACAAAAACAGAATAAGAAGAAAAATAATTAAAAAAAATGAGGATAGTATAAACATCCTCTGGGACAACTTCAAGCATTCCAACACTTGCATCATAGGTGCCAGAAGGAGAAGAGAAAGAATAAGAAATTGGAAATCAATTTGAAAAAATAATGAAAGAAAACTTACCTAGTTTGGTGAAAGAAGTAGACATGCAAATCCAAGAAGCACAGAAAGTCCCAACAAGATGGATGCAAAGAGGTCTACTCCAAGACATATCATAATTAAAATGCCAAAGGTTAAAGAGAAAATCTTAAAAGCAGCAAGAAAAAAGCAGTTAGTTACCTGCAGAAGAATTCCCATAAAACTGTCATTTGATTTTTCATAAAAAACAAAAACAAAACTTTGCAGGCTAGAAGGGATTGGCAAGAAACATTCAGTCATAGAAAGCAGCCAAGATTGCTCTACCCAGCAAAGCTATCATTTAGAATGGAAGGGCAGATAAAGAGCTTCCCAACAAGAGAAAACTAAAGGAGTTTTCTGCTTTACATCAAACTATGAACAATTAAGTGCCAATAAATATGTATCTATCACCAATTAAATATAGAAAAACAAACAAAGCAAATAAGAACATAGGCAAAATTATGGATACAGAGAGGGTTTTAATGGTTGCCAGGTAGGAGGAGGGTGTGGGAGAAATAGGTGAAGAAATGAGGAAATTAAAAATTACTGAATAGCCCTGGCTGGTGGCACAGTGGATAAGGCACCAGCCTTATCCCAGCCAGGGCACATAACCAGGTTGCAAGCCAGCTCTCTAGCTAGCTCTGTAGCTGGAATCAGGTGTAAGGCAAACATACACTGAAGTCTCTCTGCCTTTCTCCCTTCCCCTCTCTCTAAAAATAATAAATGAAATCTTAAAAAAAAATAAAAATAAAAATAAAAACAGATAACCATGGGGATGTAAAGTAGAGTATAGGAAATGGAGTAGCCAAAGAACATATATGCATGACCCATGGACATGTACAATGGTGTAGGAATTTCCTGAGGGAGTGGGTGTGCTGGGTGGAGGGAGGCAAAAGGGAAAACACTGAAACAACTGTAATAGCATAATCAATAAACTATAATTAAAAATATTTGTTAATGGAGCCCTGGCTGGTGTGGCTTGTGGATTGAGTGTCAGCCTAGGAACTGAAAGGTCCCAGGTTTGATTCCCAGTCAGGGCACATGCCTGAGTTGCAGGCCAGCTCCCCCAGCTGGGGGCATGCAACAATGTTTCTCTGCCTCTCTTTCTCACTCTCTCTGCTCTCTCTAAAATAAGTAAATAAAATCTTTTAAAAATTTGTTAATGAAATATGAACTGAGGAAAGGAATTTAAGCTGATTTTATGTCTTATTTATATCATTTACTTCATTTGCTTTAAAGGTCACATTGATTATAAAGTGTTTTTCATGCAGAAATGATCTGTACAGAAGTGTTTCAACATGAAGACATATGTACAAACAGTGCATCAAGGTAAAATATTAATTGAAATCCTATTTTTAATGATTGTAATTGTGTCATCATTTCTTTTATTTATCCCATTAAAAATATGATTAGTCCATTTTTTCTGGGCCTGATGAAGATTTGGTTATGACCAATAATAAGATCCTGGAATTTTGGGAACAAACTAGGAACACAGATGCAGTTCTTTATATAAAAAGTCTTTATTATATAGATGGTAGATAAAACCTGTAGATAATAAGAGATTTAATAAGCGATTTTGTGGAGTTTGAGGAGAGTTGAAGATGGGGTTCTTGAGAAATTATTATTTAAACAACAAAAGGAGAAAACACCTACTGCTCTAGACTTAAAAGGAATTATCAAAAAGGCAGAAGAGAATTAGGTGAGGGAGCATCTGCAGACCAAAGAGAACAGAGAAGTAGAGCCCTTCAAGTGTTCATTAGATTTAGAAGTTAGGTGGTCACTAGTGACCTTGACAAAGGCATTTTCAGGAGAAACTGTAGTGAATTGGAAGAGAAGAAAGACAACTAGAGTAGACTGTTACTGCAAGTCTGACTAAGAAGGGAAGAGAAGGCTGTAGTGGATTAGGACTGCTGTAGCAGGGTCATACCTCACAAAGGAAAGGTGGTTTTATTTTAAAGAGTGGGAGGGAATTGGGCTTCTTTGTTGGCTGAAGAGAAGGTGATATTGAGAAGAGTTAAATATGCAAAAGAGAAAGGATAATAGGTGGAACTAAGTCCTAAGTGATATGGAGAAACCTGAGAAATTCAATGGACAGATTGTTCTCAACTGAAGGGGCATCTTTACTCTGAGATTAGAGAAAAGGAGTTGAAGGTAAATGTGATGTATAGAATGAAAAATGCTTAGGTCCTTCTCAATTTATTGCAAACTGTCAAAGGAAAGAAGCATGTGTAATTAGAATATCATCATGCTCAGGGTGCATGTAGAGTGTTATTATCCACACTGCACAATTAATGATAAAAATGGGAACTTATAATGAACCTCTATTATTTCAAAGAGCTAAGATAGGTCATTAATATGAGGAAATGAGTGCACAGACATCACATTCATTGTGTTAACCACAATTCTGTGATGTGTGAAGAGGGGAAGCCATTTGTCACAAAATCAATGTAGAATGTCCTTGCATTTTTCCCCTTGAATTTCAGTAATAAGCACTTATCATAGCTTTTACATCAATATTATATCCTAGTTTGTAAATTCCCTTTTGGACTGAAAGCATTTATTTTTCAGAATGGTGTCCTAAGTTTGGGTATAAGCATTATTTATTCATTTAGTTAGCTATTTATTTCTCGTAGTTTCTCTAGAAAGAATATAAGAACAGTAATATTAGGAAAGTTGGACATTGAATTTGCATGAAATAATAGTTTAGCGTGTATGACTGAAATAATACAAACCTGTCTTTAACAAAAATGGACATATTAATTTAATGATTATCATTATCACCTATGCACAGAGCTGTGAGTGCATAATGATCAGGGATTCAGTGGCGTTGATTTTCCTTACATTTTTTGCCAGAAACAAACACCTGGAACATTGCCTAATTAACCCAGCTATTCTCCATCTGTCTTGTCCTGGACTTACTCCCATTATCTATGGAACTGAGAATAGGGATTCGAAGGAGAATAATTATATGTATCCTTAAAACTTAAGAATCAAAAATATATTTGCTTAATGACTTGGATTATGTAACATTTGAGAGTGCAAATAGGAAAATGTTTTGAATTTACTTAGAGAAAAATGATCTGACATTGGTATGAAGGGTTTACTAGAAATGATTCTTGTTGTGCATGTATTATAATAATACAAAGCCTGGTTTATCATACAAACTAGAGAGAATTGTACTTTGAATTTGAATTTTAAAACATAAAGCAAATGTGATTTTACTACTCACAAATACACATTGTATTTACTATTAGATTGAAAGTGTTTTCAAAGAATAGGCTTTAAGAAGTTTAGTCTATCATTAAATGATTATATCAAATTAGTTATCCATGAATAGATGTTTCCAGAATGAATATTTCTTTAAAAGTGTCTATAGTCCTACTGTCTTGAAGAATTTATTGTGAGTTTAATATAGTATATTTTAAATTTTATTTTTTTATTTATTGTATTCAATTACCATTTATCCCCCTTACATCCCCCCATAGCCACACTATTGTTTATGTTAATGAGTCCCTTTTCCTTTTTGCTCAATCCCTCTACCCTCTAACCCCCATTCCCCCATAGCTATGTTCCTGCTATCTATGAGTTTGTTACTGTTTTGCTAGTTCAGTTTGCTTGTTATATTTCACATACGAATGAAATCATCTGTGTTTTGTCTTTATCTGACTGGCTTATTTCACTTAGCATAATGTTCTCCAGGTCCATCCATACTGTCAACAAAGGATATAATTTTCTTCTTCTTCTTCTTCTTTTTTTTTTTTATGGCTGAATAGTATTGTATTGTGTAACTGTACCATAGTTGTTTTATCCACTCATCTGTTGATGGACTCTTGGGCTGTTTCCTCATCTTGGCAATTGAAAATTATGCTGCAATGAACATAGTGGTGTTTAGGTTCTTTCAAATTAGTGTTTTGGTTTCTTTGGATATACTCCCAGAAGTGGAATTGTTAGGTCAAAAGGCAGACCCATTTTTAATTTTCTGAGGTACCTCCATACTGCTTTCCACAGTGACTGCACAAATCTGCATTCCCGCCAACAATGCAAAAAGGTTCATCTTTCTCCACATCCTTCCTAGTGCTTGTTGTTTGTTTTGATGATGGCCATTTGGACAGGTATGGGATGGCATCTCATTGTGGTTTTAAGTTGCATCTCTCTAATGATTAGTGCCACTGAGAATCTTTTCATATGTCTATTGGCCATCTCTATGTGCTCTTTGGAGAAGTGTCTATTCAGGTTCTTTGCTGTTTTTTTAAAGTTATTTTTTAATTTTTAAAAAAGATTTTATTTTTTTATTATTTTTAGGGAGAGGGGAAGGGATGGAGGAAGAAAGGGAAAGAAATGTCAATGTATGGTTGCCTTTTACCTGCCTCCAGCTACAGTCCTGCCTGGAGACCTGGCTTGCAGCCTGGCTGGGAATCTAACCAGCAACCTTTAGGTTCGCAGGCTGGTGCCTTTCCACTGAACCACCAGCCAGGGCCCTTTTGCGTTTTTTTTTTTTTTTTTTTTTTTTTAATTGGGTATTATTTTGTGTGTGTTGAGTTTACAAATTTTTGATATTAACCCCTTAACAGATGTATCTTTGAATATGTTCTCTCTCTAGTGCGTTGTCTTTATTTTGTTGATGGTTTTCTTTGCTGTTCAAAAAGTTTTTAGTTGTATGTAATCCCACTTGTTTATTTATTTATATATTGCCTGGGGAGATATATCAAAAAATATTGCTACAAGCAATGTCCAAGACTTTACTGCCTAATTTTTTTTTCCTGGGATTTTTTATGGTTTCAGGCCTAACATTTAAGTCTTTAATCCATTTTAAATTTATTGTGTGTATTGTAGGAAGGTTGTCTAGTTTCATTTTTTTGTACCTATCTGTCCAATTTTGTCAACAACATTTATTGAATAAACTGTCTGTAGTCCATTGTATGTACTTGTTTCTTCTGTCAGAAATGAATTGTCTATAAAGGTGTGGGCTTGTTTCTGGTCTCTCTAATATGTTGAAATGATCCATGTGTTTCTTTTTGTGCTAGTACCTGCTATTTTGATTACTATGGCCTTATAGTATAGTTTGATATTAGATAGCATGATTCCTCCAACTATATTCTTTTTTTGTTTTAGGATCACTGTTGCTATGTAGGGCCTTTTGTGATTCCATATACATTTAAAAAATATTTGTGCTAGTTCTGTGAAATACATAATTGAAATCTTGATATGAATTGTGTTGAATCTATAGATTGCTTTGGGCAGTATGGACTTTTTAAAAAGATTTTATTATTTTCAGAGAGGCAGGGAAGGGAGAGAGGTAGAGCGGGAGAGAGACATCAATGTATGGTTGCCTTTCACCTGCCTCCAGCCACAGACCTGGTTGGAGACCTGGCTTGCAACCTGGTTATATTTGCCCTGGCTGGGGATCGAACTAGCAACCTTTGGGTTCACAGTCAATATGAACATTTTAATGATGTTAATTCTTCTCATCCATGAACAGAGTATGTGCTTCCACTTAATTGTAATTTCTTTCTTCAGTGTTGTATAATTTTCTGAATACAGGTCTTTTACATTCTTGGTTAGATTTATTCCTAGGTATTTTATTCTTTTTGAAGCAATCATGAATGGGATATTTTCTTAATTTTCCTTTCTGATGATTCATTATTGGCATATAAAAATGCAACTGATTTATGAATATTATTTTTTCATCTTACTACTTTGCTGAATTCATTTATTAGTTCTAGTAGTTTTCTGGTGGAATCTTTAGCTGAGTGAAGACCCAAATAAATAAATCAGAAATGAGGGCAGAAAAGTAACTAACACCAAAGAAATACAAAGGACTCTAAGAACATATTATGAACAACTATATGCCAACTTAGACAACTTGGATGAAATGGATAACTTCCTAGAAATGTACAGTCTTCTAAAACTAAATTAGGAAGAATCAGAGATTATAAATAGACAGATTACACCTACTGAAGTTGAAGGCATAATAAAAAAGACTACCCCCTCAAAGAACCCTGGCCCAGATGGCTGGCTTCACACATGAATTTTACCAACCATTCAGAAAGCACCTATCCTTCTCAAACTAATTTTAAACATTCAAGGGGACAGAAGACTCCCAAGCTCACATACGAGGCCAGCATTATCCTAAATTCAAAACCAGAAAAGACACTACCAAAAAAAAGGAAGTCATAGTTCAGTATTCCTGATGAATATAGAAACTAAAATTCTCAACAAAATATTAGCGAATCAAATATAGAAATACATCAAGAAGATCATACACCATGACCAATTAGGATTTATTCCAGGAATGCAGTGTTGATGCAACATTTGCAAATCATTAAATATGATACACCACATAAACAAAATGAAAGATAAAAATCACATGATCACATCAAGAGATGCAGACAAAGCATTTTATAAAATCCAACTCCCTTTTATGATAAAAAAAAAAAAAACTCTCAGCCAAGTGGGAATAGAGGGAATGTACCTAAACATAATAAAAGCCATATGTGACAAACTCATGTCTAGGATTATACTCAATGGGCAAAATCTACAAGCATTCCTCTTAAGACTGGGAACAAAAACAGGGGTGTCCTCTTTTACCTCTCTTAGTTAAAATAGTACTGGAAGTCCTAGACATAGAACTCAGACAAGAAAAAAAAATTAAAGGTATCCCAATTGGAGAGGAAGAAGTAAAATTCTTTATTTGCAAATAACATGATACTGTACATCTTGAACACATTATATTTAACTGAGCTAGGGAAACAGAATAATAATGCCCTTTCTATCTTGGTAGATCTGTGGGTAGGTTGGGACTGGTGATGCTATAGTAAATATGTACAGTAGTTCAGTTTCCAACACTCAACTTATTTAGACCTTTAATTACTTGGGTCATTACAAAGATAATCATATCTATTTTTTTGCAAATACAAAATCAGGTTTAAAAAAATTTGCGTTCAATAGAACTATATTATTCTTATTGCAGAGAACACATATATCATACCTTCTGTTTTGTAAAGAAGAACATGGGTCTGCATTACTTATATGCTTTCATGATATGTGTTAAAACACAATGTAATTATATCTTCCTTTGGAGTATCACTGTATTTTATTCCATAGGTAATCACTTAATGTGTATTAATAGGGAGTTTATTATGCTATAATTTTAACTATACCAATTTAATTGTCTAACCTGTCAGATGACTCTGAAAAAAGCCCAGGTATTATTTCATCACCCCTGGAGATAATGATAGACTATTTTTTATTTGTATAAATTTTATTTGTTTCAAGCTTTGGAAATATTGCAAGTCACAACACACTTCTAAGGAAGGTAAAGTACATATTAACAAACACTCACTATTTTATACTCTTGCAATACTATGTCCTTTCACCTCTGCAACCACTTTTCCTTTTTCTTTTCTTTATATTTAAAAAAATGTATTACTATTATTATTTTTTAATTGTTCATCCCTCTGTCACTGCTGTCTAGCTAAGGTTGTTTGTTTGTTTCTTTTTTTTTGTTTGCAAAGGGCATATTCTCTATGATATTAGATGACAGAATTTTCAGGTTTTTTTAGAGAATAAATAACAGAGAAGTCAAACTGTGTGTTCAAGTCTAACTGGGAGCAAAATCAGATTATGTTTCTCTTATTTTGGGGCCTCATATCTCCCTTCCCCGACAGGATCATTTCCATACTGTTTACCTTTCTATGGGAGTGCCCAAATGGTAACCAAATTCACATGTGAAGCTTAGTGACTGATACTCAACTGTTGAAGAGGTCACAGAGAAAATAATATTATTAGTTATCTCAACTGTAAACTTGGGATTGATTTGAGCAGATTCTTATAAACTTTAATTTTATGAAAATTATAATAAATGCAGTGCCTGTTTCCTTGTCCTAAATGATGGAAAGTACTGTCATTGAGCATCTGAGCTTAGCTCCAAGTTCCTCAATGCTCAATCAATATCAAATACATGGTCTATAAATTATTCTGTTACATATTTCTTAATTTATATGATATCTGGTAGCCAGATCTTAAAGATTTATTTAAACATTAAAGATAATTACTAGAAAGAAATTTTTCTTTTCTATAAATGTATTGAGTTAAAAAATTTCAAGTTATTGAGTCTTGCACATTCTTTAAACCTGAAACTATTAATTTAATAATCTTTATTACTTAAGGCAAACCCAAATAGATATTTCTTCAGTGATGGGTGAAGTCAGAAATTTATTTATAACTTTGAGAAGATAAGTCATACTTCTCAACCAGCAGGAGTTCTGGGGTTAATAAAAGTCAGTCAAATAAAAAAAAATTGACAGTTGAAAATCAGTAATGTAGTGTTGCTGAACTTTATATCATATGTTTAAAAGATAATCTGTAAATGTATGCCTCCATGAGCATTAGAAAATCTCTAAAGGAGCCCAGAAGCAGAAATGAACAATTGATTAATCAGGAAAAGGTTCTGGCTGCAGTATAAATGTAAGTTTATCTCATTTTCTTTTGATAGGGGATATGGGCAATTTTGATAAATTATAGTTCTCATCTGAAACACCAGTTAACTTGTTGCATTTGAAAGAGAAAATATTGCAATGGGGGAATTATCTATCCCCTAGCACATATTGTTTCTCTCCTTATTTTGTTTTTACCCAGAATGGTTTAAAATGTTTATTCTTGTTGGCAATAGGGAAAGATTTTATTTTAAAGTTCTGGCTCAACTTTGCTCTGAGTGTCTGCTTAATTAAAAGACACCTTTTAATTTAGTTTGTTCAAAGTATTCAATATTCATTCCCTATAGGCATCTTGAATCCTCTGCCAATACTTCACAAATGGACTCAAGGGAGATGAAAGAACTTGATCAGCAACCAGCTTCAAGGCAGACTTTTGGTGGAATTTCAACTTTTTTCCACTATGTAAATATAGGATAACCAACTAAAATATAATGTCTACAAATGTCAAAGAGAATCAATTTAGGGCCTGAATGCATTTAGCTTTATATCACATAGACTGCCCAACTTAATATACAGTATATCCTAATTTGAACTATTTAGCTTCCTCTCCTGTTTAAAATCAGTCCTCCTCCTATTGCATTCTTTAGTTTTTCCCCTAGAATAATTATCACCAATTTTCTTAAGTGACAAAACTTAGCATTATTGCGGGTTCCTTCATTTAAGTTATTCTCCACATTCAGTGTTCTACCCATCAGAATTTTATTTCTAGAGTTAGTGTTAAATGCAATTTTCCACCATATCAGTAATTACCATGTGCTCTCAGGCCCCCACCATAACTTTTGCCTTGTAATATATACTTCACACAACTACTTAGTGATATTTTAAATTACATAACTCGATTATGTCTCTTTTAGGGAAAAAATGCAAAAACAATACATTTTATAGCATGGAATTTATGATTCCTGACTTTCCAAACTTGATTTACTTTTATCTTAACTATCTCCTGGTCCAAGAGTAATGACCCCTGAGAGAAGGAAAAGAAATGAGGTGAGTTCTACTACTGCCTGTTTCCAGGCAACAGGGCAGGGAGAGAGAAAATCCAGAAAGAACCCAATAACTTTAGTAGGGACAGAGTCCAGTGTATGGGAGGTGTGAGCTGCTGAAATTTGCAGAGAAAAATGTGAATTGTTTCAGAGGTAAGCAAGAGTCCTTTTCAGTTTTGGTTGGCTATTCATCTGCATATGGGAAAAGGGCTTCTGAAAAGTGAAAAGTGGAACAATCCCAAAGTCTAGGGCCGATTCATGCTCCAACCTTTGTTGGGAAGATTTAACACAAGGAATCTAGTAAAATCATCAAAAGCCATGCAAAGAAGCAGGGAAACACAGACTAATAGTCAGGAGAAAAATCAATGAACTACAAACAAAACAAAGAGAGTGAAAACTAAATCTTAACATTAATAAGAAAGTAAAAGCTCAGCCCAATTATTAAAATAAAATATTTGCAAATTGTTTTCCAAATAAGGAACTGGCATCCATGATGCATAAAGGAAAATTACAGCTCAATAGTAAAGAGACAGTTAAAAAATAAGCAAGGTATCTGAATAGTTTTCCAAAGATATACATACAAATGGCTAACAAACACAACAAAAGATGTTCAACACCATCAGTCTTTAAGGAAATGTAAATCAAAACCACAATGAGATGCCATTCTATACTTAATAAGGTGTCTGTAATTTTAAAAGGCAGACAGTAACAAGTACTGGATAGGATGTAGAGATATTGTAAGCCTTACACATTGCTGCTGAGAAACTTTCTAAAATATTTTGTATTTCCTTAATGGGTTAGACATAAAGTTAACTATATAACCTAACAAATTTACTTCTAGCTATATACACAAGATAATTGAAAACATACGTCCACGTAAAACAAAAAGTGGAAATGACTCAATGTCCATCAACTGATGAATGGGTAAATAAACTGTGGTATATCTACACCACAGTATATGATTTGGTTGCACAAATTAATGAAGTGCTAACATACTCTCTAATATAGATCAGCTAAGTAAACGAAGCCAAACATGAGACCATATATGATTCCATTTACATAAAATGCCAAGAATAGATAAATCCATAGAGACAAAAAATAAATTAGTCATTGTCATGGACTGAGGGAGGGAGGAATAGGAAATGACTGCTAATGAGTATGGAATATCTTTTTGGAGTGATAAAAATGTCATAAAATTAGGTATGGTTGAATACGCTGTACATATACAAAAACTACTAAATTGTACACTTTAAATTGGTGAATTGTATGAGGTGCAAATTATCTTAGTAAAATTGTTATTAAAATAAATTGACAAAATTAATAATCATTAAAGAAATTAAATTTATTCTTTAAAATATTTCTATGAAGAAACTTCCAGACCCAGATACCTTCACTTGTAAATCCTGTAAAACATTTTAGGAAGAAATACTATCAGTCCTTCAAAAATTCTCCTAGAAAATTGAAGAGGAAGGAATGTTTCCAAACCCATTTTATAAGGCCAGTTTTATCCAGATTTGAAATAAAAGATATTAGAGATAAGAAAACTACTGATCAATATCTCTCATGAACATAGAATCAAAAATTATCAAATATTGGCAAATTGAATTTAACAGCATATAAAAAAAGATAAAATCTTGACCAACTGGGGTTTATCCAGGAACAAAGGATAGGCTTATCATTGGGAAATAAAACAACATAATTCACCACTTCAACACATTAGCAAACTAACAAAGGAAAATAATGTAATTTTCCCAATAGATGTAAGAAAAGCAATATTTTGCAAAAGTTAGGAATAAAGGAGACTACTTCAATCAGTTAAAGTACATATAAGAAAATACTACAGCTGACATCCTCATATTTAATGGTAAAAACCTGAATCCCCTTTTATCATTTCAATTCAATATTCTACCACTTTTACCATTTTGGAAGAAGGCTGACTTGGCCCAGTTCACCTCACTGGAATTATTGAGCCACTTGACTCAGCCTCTGGTGGAGAGCAATAAAGAGTTCTCCTATCACATTTCAAGTTCCCCTCAGTGTTTTTGCTCATCCCATTCTTTTTTAACATTTAAAAGAATGAATTGTGTTGGGCGATGGGGAACATGTAGGATATTTTTGTTTGTTCTCTGGATTCTTTTCCTCTCTTCTCTTACTGCTTCAGAGACGTCTTCATTCCTTACCCTGTGTCTCAATAGGCTCGGTCAGTTGGAGGACCTGGCAAGAGACCAGAAGCTTCTATATTTATCCCTCCATCTCCCTCCCTGCTGCGCCTTAAATTGGCGCTAACTGCCTTCTTGACCAAATGCTTCTCCCCTAAAGCTGCAGGTCTCACTGATGCTTCCCCCTTGTTTGTCTCCTGAGGTTCAGGGATGGTAACCACTTTTCTGCTGTTACCAACCCCAGTGTGATTCACGATCCTGTGTGGGTTTCCACAACCATTCCTATCACTCGATAGCTAGTCTCCCATTCCTTCATTACATGATCCTCAATTATCCAGTCTCGCATGGACCATTTCACTAATACAGAGCAAAATTAGGATATCATCTAGTTCAGATGCAGAAAGAATAATTAAAATTAGATACATCTGGCCCTGATGTTGGTTTTACTGTTGTTCATGGGAAGATGTGATTGAAGAGATCATGACATCTGTTATGTTTATTCCACATCCTTTTCCTAACTCAATAGCCAAATGTATTTTGGGGGCCAGTGATCTTTTAGGTCTCTGTTTTGGTCTGTCCTCCCTGGTTATGAGTCACATAATTAGTGCTACTGAGCCAGGACTTAAGCTGATTCACTTGGCTTGTTTGTGTTAACTTTCTACCTACAGAATGATTACTGACTTGGTCTTAATGGTCCTGTATAAGCAAAATGTAGCTATGATTAGAAACAGATTTGAAAAATTTTATAGCACCATATGCACTTTAGTAGCCAGGCTATGTCTGCTTATTACGATCAATCTGAACTTTGTAGAATCAACGGGTTGCTGCAACACTTCTATAATTACCATGAAATATATTGTCATTGGGGTTAAATTTTTTCTGTACATTTCAGCTGATGGTGAGAATGTGTATTTTTAAAAAATCTAATGAAAAATCAATTATAATAATTTTAACATAAACACCAGACATAATTTTCCCTTCTAATCTGAGAGAACAAGTAGCTTATTATAGTTGAGTTAGAAAAATGTCAATTTAGATTAATTTTCTCCACGTGTTTCTTGAAAAGAGTAGACAAACTTTACAAAAATCTAGGTTATACTTGACCTAGGTCTGCTGAGTATTATTCTGAGGGTTATAGATGGGAACCAGGTGCACATCAAATGAAGTGCTTACATCTTTTTAGTTTGATTTGCTCTTGCAGTCTTGATATTCTGCTTACTTATTTATTAATTCTTATAGCATCCAGAACATGCAACACATAGATTGAATTTTGTAATTATCACTTGATTATTAAAGCCTATAAAGGTTTTCCTAAATTTTCATTTTTAGTATACATTACTCCTGTTTATAAGGCCTAGATACTATATTTCAAGGTACTAAAATTTAAAACTATATCATATTTAGTAAAGTCTGAAACTAACATTCTTACCATTTTATGTACTCATATAAATGCAACTGCTAAATGGTAGACATTATATACAGTCTAGACTTGAGGGGTAAGCAGTATAACATATTTGTAATTTCATAACATAATTCTTGGTTACAAGTAGCTAATTATTAAAACAATCATTATATTTAACTCTTGGTGCCTGGTTAAAAATGACATATGTTATACATTTGGTAGAGCTTACTGTCATTCTTTGTGGTAACATTATTATTTTTCAAGATTCAAAGCCACCTCACGTGCTAAATAATCAACTAGAGGATGGGGATGTCTGTGTGAGTGGGAACGAGAGGGGAATTAAGGAAAGCAGTGTCCAGTCTCAGTGACAATGCAGTGATGGGACAGGAGCGTGGATTAGCAGGGGAGCTAACATTTAATTTATGTTGCATTTCTTCATCAGTGTTGTAGAATCATTTACTTTGATTTTTTTTATTTAGCATTTTTAAATTTTATTTTTATTGTTGTATTACATTCATCCCGTTTTTTCCCCTCTGCTCTCCCCTTCCCCACCTTCCTTCCCCATCTCCCCACAGCCAGTCCCACATATTGTCCATGTCCATGGGTCATCCATGGGTCATTCCAGTTCTGTGACTAAACTTCTTCCCTTCTTTGCCACCTTCTCGCCTCCTCCCCCACTTCTGAACACTGAAAGTCTGTTCCTTGTTTCCGTGCCTCTGATTCTCTTTTGCTTGTTTGTTTTGTTCCTTAGTCTCCTGTATTGGGTGAGATCATATGGTATTTGTCTTTCATTGGCTTATTTCACTAAGCATGATACTCTAGTTCCATCCATGTTGTTGCAAAAGGTAGGAGTTTCCTCTTTCTTTCTGTTCTGTAGTATTCTATTGTGTAAATGTACCAAAGTTTTTTTATCTATTCTTTCACTGATGGGTACTTAGGCTGTTTTTAGCACCTGGCTATTGTAAATAGAGCTGCTATGAATGTAGGGATACACAGATTCTTCTGAATTGGTATTTCAGGATTCTTCAGGTATAATCCCAGCAGTGGAATCACTGAGTCATAAGGCAGCTTTATTCTTAGTTTTTTGAGAAAATTCCATAATGTCTTCCACAGTGGCTGCACCAGGCTGCATTCCCACCAACAGTGCTCCAGGGTTCCCTTTTCTCCACGTCCTCACCAGCACTTGTTATTTGTTGATTTGTTGATGATGGCCCTTCTGACAGGTATGAGGTGGTATCACATTTTGGTTTTAATTTGCATCACTCTGATGGCTAGTGATGTTGAGCATTCTTTCATATGCCTTTGGGCCCTTTGTCCTCTTCAGAGAAGTGTCTGTTCAGATCCTTTGTCCATTTCTTAATTGGGCTGTCCATCTCCCTGGTGTTGAGTCATGTAAGTTCTTTATATATTTTGGTTATCAAACCCTTGTTTGAGGTATCTTTGGAAAATATGTTTCCCATACAGTTGGTTTCCTTTTAATTTTGCTGATGTTTTCTTTAGTTGAGCAGAAACTTTTCTACTTTGACATTTTAATGAGCCTATTTTAAAGCATACACTATATTACTTTATGAAGAATTAATAACTGTATAATAAAAATATACCATGTAGTACTCTTGTGTTGAGAACTTGCATCCTTTACATAATTTGATTCCCTTAGCAACTCAGGGACAGGGGAGAGAGAAAAAGCAAGAGCTAAACCCAGTCTTCTTCTCCAAACTTGTATTAATTTTTCTCATAATTATGCATTTTACCTTAACATAATGTGTTTCCTTGTTCAAATGCCTCTGGCACAAATTTTGTTTTATTCCAATATTTTTATAATACAAATTGATAAGTATACAAAAATTTGAGGCCCTGTTTGGTGTGACTCAGTTGATTGAGCACCTGCCTGTGAACCCAAAGATTGCTGGTTCTATTCTTAACCAGGGCACATAACCAGGTTGCAAGCCAGGTCTCCAGCCAGGTCCCCAGCTGGAGGCTTGTGAATGACAACCATACATTGCTGTTTCTCTCCCTTTCTCCCTCTCTCTAAAAATAATGAATAAAATCTTTAAAAGTAAGTCAATAAGTAAATAACACAAATAGACTAATAATTATTTTAAAAATTGAAAGAATTTCCCAGTGTTCATCCGTGTATCTACTACCTCTATTCTGCCATTATCAACACTATGTTATACTTGTTACATCCCATATTTATCCATTAATCCAACCTTCTGTCTATTCATGAATCCATTTAGTTTTGATACATTTCAAAGTAAATTACAAACACATATTCTAATAAATATGTCAATAAATTACTTAATTTTAAATAGGAATAACTAAAATTTGTTGAGCACACACTATATACAAAACACTAGGTTAAATATGTCACTTGCAGAATCTCAATGATGTTCCCAACAAAGCTATGAGGAAGGCATTCCTTTTATTTATTTATTTATTATTATTATTTTTAAAATTTAATTTTGTTGTTGTTGTATTGTATCCATTCCCTTTTTACTCCCCTCTGTCCCCTTCCCCACCCAATCCCTCCCCAACAAGTCAATCCCACTTGTTGTCCATATCTATGGTTCTTCCATACTAGTTTCTTGGCATTCCTTTTTTTTTTTTTTTTTTTTTTAAATTTTATTTCATTATTTTTTTAGAAAGAGGGGAAGGGAGAGAGGCAGAGAGGGAGAGAATCAATGTATGGTTGTGTTTCACCTGCCTCCAGCCACAGATCTGACTGGAGACCTGGTTTGCAACCTGGTTATGTGCCCTGGCTGGGGAATCGAACCTGCGACCTTCGGGTTCACAGGCCAGCGCCT